>JAIPRM010015110.1:0-10347 GCA_025469315.1 Stegophylla sp. TES_Ste_2020
GTACGTACACAAAAAAAAAAAATTGTGGTGGAGTGGGGTGAGGGGTCGTAACAAAATAAAACGCTACACATTTCTAAAATTGCACGTTACTATTGGAAACAAAAAAAAAAGTAAACTTCGGGTATTATTTCATTCGGGTATAATTTCCTCAGGTATTTTTCTGCGGTAATTATTTCCGCGGGTATTATTTCCACGGGTATTTTTGACCGGGTATTTTTTCCATGGATATTTTTTCCCCGGGTATTTTTACAGGACACCGTATTTTTCGACGCTGAATACGATGGTGTGAACTAAAATCCACATGGAACAATAGTTTCCTATCAATTTATTCTATTTCGAAAATTCAATATTTTCGGTTATTAATTATTATACTACATATCCACTAATTCACCTACATGGTCAAGTTATGTGCTGCGGCCTAGTGGTAAAGAAACCGGTCTAGCACGCTGACAGTACCAGATTCGATTCCAGTCCAGCTCTCCGAATTTTTGCATTTTATTTTTTCTTATATTATTAACTTCCATCGTTCAGAATCGTTTAACTGAAGAAATGATTTATCGTTTCTTTAAAATTTAATACGCCCGTCAAGAGAATTCCACCCGTCGTGCGAAGTACACCCATCGTGGGAAGTACACCCATCGTGCGAAGTACACCCATCGTACGAATTATGTCCGCCTTTTTTTCTGTTATTGCTTTCAAAATAAACTCACAAAATTCAAAACCACGAAAAAAAAAATTTTGAGTATTGAAAAAATGTTTTTGAAAAATTTTAAAAATTCCTAGCCACATTGTGGAATTACTAATAAGTTACTCAGAGAAAAGAAAAATTTTGAGTTAGGTTGAATTTTGAATGAATGAGAGCATTTTATTTTTCAAAAAACACAGAAAATAATTGCATAATTTCATTACAAAGATCATGGTTTTATAAAATTCAGTTATGTATAGCAGTCAATGGACAGCATTTTGAACATTTATAAAAATAAACAATAATATTACAAAAAATATAATTGAGTTTTGTGTACATCATTACCTAATATCATACTATTAGTTATCAATTTAAAAATTTAAAATTCATACAATTTTAAAATATGCTGAGTTTTTTTGAAAAATAAATTGATCTCATTTATTCAAAATTCAACCGATTTCAAAATTGTTTCTTTCCCTGAGTGTAACTTAAAAGTAATTCTACAAAGTGGCAATTTTTTTTGGGGGAGGGGCGGTTTTGAATTTCGGATTTTTTTTTAACCATGGTAATAGATGGGCTATGAGTGAAATATTATGTTAAAAAAAAAAAAAAAAACGGAACTTCAAAATCTGCGTTATATTAGGTTGTAATAACTGCTGACTTTACAATTAATTTACACATGCTGTATTGCTGTATATTAGTTGATTTTCACGTATTAGCGTGGGAAGCGTAGTAATATTGTCTGAAAAAGTTCTCGTAAATTTGAAATGTTAACTTAATATCCGAAAAAAGCACATTGGCGCATTGTGTAGAAGAAGTACCCGCGCCGTCTATGGATGACGGAAGCGATTGTTCTGCGAAAAATAGATACTTCTCACAGGCGAGCCAAAGTGTGTCCGCGTAATATATCAGGTCTTCGGTGTGGTCGCTGATATGCCGTCGGACCATGAGGGCGGTCACCGGCGGTCTGTTTGATTCCAAAAATTCTCTTACAGCATTCGTCCATTCGGTGTTGCCGCCGCCCACTTTGCTGGTCAACAAGTAATACGTTAGGGTGGTCATCCATTTCAGAACGTAATACGAATAATCGTAAAAGTCCTGAATGTCGAACGTTTCGTTCCCGTAAACGTCGTTCACTTCGGGCAGAGTCCTTCCGGTGCCCCGCCAATACAGTCTCAATTTGACGTTGGCAAATCTGTGGGACAGTCGTCGCGCGGCGTCGGCGAAGTCGGCGAATTTTTTCTGACGCGCGAATATCGACTCCAAACGTTTTTCGCGTTTCAACTCGTCAAAGCTGACCACTGTCCACGCGGCACAAGGAGCGTTACTCTCGACGTGCGGTTGATCGACGCGTAGTCCCAAACGATTGGACAGCGCGACTCCGCAAGTGACGTGATTAAGCTCGTCGAATGCGAGTCTCGCGAAATGTGTGAACTTTATTAAACGTCTCATTCGTTTGTCATCGGTCTGTTGTTGTCGAAAGTTCGACAACATGTCGACGACGTGCGCTTCGTTCTGGATCAGCGTCAGCACGAACGCCTTCAATATGATGTCTTTCTCGTCCATGCAGTTCGATATCACGTCACCGATGTCGAATATTATCACGCGATACGTGGCGACAAACCGCCCGTAACAATGTCCGAAGGCATCCGAACCGCGGCGAATCGCCGAACACGTTTCGATTTGTGACACCAACGATTCTATATCCGAAAGTATTTTGGACATTTTAGCGCACAACGGCCGGTGACGAGGTCTGGCCATGTGATAGCTGAACAAATACTGATAGTCGACGGTGAAGTCGAGAGACAGAGTCGAATAATAGTCGATTCGTTCCAGAAACGGGTTCGATATGGCCGGATGTAATTTGCCGCCGATCACCATCCCGGATAGGGCGCGGAGAAACGCGTCCAAATCCTTTCCGTCGAAATACTTCTCTTTCAACTCGTCCGACCTGGCAATGAATTTGGTTATGCTACTTCTGTTCACGTCGAACGCGGCCATCATGGAACACACGTTCAGTAAATCGACTTTTATCGCTATCACGTAGTTCAGTAAATACGTCGGGTGACCAATGCCTTCGAGTGTTTTTCTGAACGCTTCTATTTTGTCCAATAACAACTCGTTGCATCTTTCACGTCTGTTTGTACCCAAGACACCGACCGCGATCCTTTTCAACGTATCCGACTCGTATCCGATAATGATTTCTATTATTTTATCGAGTATTATTTTTTCGTACAAGATAATGGATCTCACATACAGTGACTTAGAGACTCTCATCGTGTACACCGATCTCAAGGTCCATTTCGTTTCTTCCCACTGAATGACCACGTTTTTCGTGGACAGTTCTTTGGAAAGCAATGTGATCAGTTCCTCGTTATTTTGTTTAGAATTATTGATAAATCTCTTATTTTCATCTTTATCAACGAAACTAGGGTAAGTTATGCGACTTACCAATTTATCTATTTCTGCTAGGTACGTGTGATCCATGAGATCTCTCATGTTTTTTATCTTGTTCTCTATTTCCTTTTCAAAAGTCATTAGTTCTTCAAAACTATAACAATAATTAATCATAAATTGCTCGAGACGTTTCCGCGTTTGATTATTTGCAATGTCTATGGTATCCAAAAATGCAATTCTCGATTTGACATTATTTTTACTACCAGACGTACATCTATGCTTCATTCGCGTCATGAACGTGTACCACGATAGTAATATTCTAATTACTTCGAAATTTTTAGAAGCGATATTGTGTTTTGTTAAATTCGCTAAACCCGCTAATGTCAACATCATTGGTGATACATTTTTAAAAACGACATCTGTTAGGATTTCGAATTGTTCGAGTACAGGGTTTATCTTAAGTGATTTTTTGTCTTCGGTGTCCGATTTGTCTATTTTCGATAACAATCGCATAAAAACACTATCTATCAATTTAATGTAATAGTAATTGATGTCACAATACTCACAAGACACTACGGTATTTATCAATTGAGCCGATTCGAATAGATTTTCTTTTGTTATTGTCCACGAACCATTTTTGCAGTAATCCTGTATAGAGTATTTGTCGTCACCGATGAACGATTTCCTCGATATGACCTTGGAATCCTTTCGAAGCAACTCCAGAAAATTTTGTAGTTCTGTTACTTCGTCATTATTACTTCCAAGGATATAATTTATTTTCACGACAATTATGATTAATGTAACGGAAATTAGTAACGTTGGAAAATTCTTCATTGTGCAGAGTCAATAAAAGCACTAATATATTATGCTGAACTACTTACGCTCAATCTTGTTGACGATGGTTTTTTTTTTTTTTTTTTTTTTTTTTAATTACGTGCGGTATTTCTATTGGACAGGATAGGTTCATTTCCACTTTTATAATTTGTGTATACAAATGGTTTGTATAGGTTGGTATATATGATAATTTGTACCATTTATATTTGATAATAAAATTCAAGTTTTATGATGATAACAGTATTACTTTCTTAATTGAATAGTTTTTAATTTTTTCTATAGTACTGTTTTAAATAGTGTCTTTTCTTAAAGTCTTGATATCGTAAACATTTATCGACGTGAATGGATGCAGCTTTCCGAGTTTATGACTTACTTCAAATTTTCAACCTAAGTTTTTCATATTATGCGCAGTTTATGTGAGCAAATTTTTACATTCTTATCAACTGTAAAACAATCACTGATTGTCCACCTCACGCGACCTCAACGAGTGACTTAATAGTTGATTAATTTCAAACGCAATTTGTATTTGTATTTTATGTACGAGTAGTATCACTCCAATTATTAGGAGTTTTATATACATTCAGAAATAAGTTTTAATTGTTATATTCTATTTTTTCGTTTTCGATTGGAAATGGAAGATAAAATTGTTATTTTAATAAAATCTGTAAGCGAAATTCAATCAACTCAAAATAAGATGGTCTCTATGATAAACTCTCAATTTGAAAAACTAGCTGCCCTTACCTCCAGGGTTAATGATTTTACATCCAAATTTAAAACTCTAGCCACGGATAATGATTCTCTCAAACTTAGATTTTCGTCAATTGAGGATAATATTAAAAAGATTGATTCGTCCAATGTATCTTCTACTAATTCTTTGATTTCCAAAATGCTTGATAGACAACTTCGTCAAATAAATGTCTTATTATTGAATCTTTCGGTGGAATCCTAGGAAGAAGCCACACAAGTTAATAATGTACTTCAATTTCTTGATGTTCATGCTACACTAACTTCTATTACTCGGTCGGGCCCTTCGTCGCTGACTTCAAGTAAACCAAGACCATTAAAACTATGCTTCCCAGTTCAAAAATATGTCTTTTCTATTTTTGCTTCTCAAAATAAACTCAAATCCCATCAATCATGGAATAACTTACGATTTTCTTCTGATCAAACTAAATTTGATAGAGTCAATCACTCAATCACTCTCATTTAATTTCAAAACTCGCAAAAATCGGCTGTGCTGACCCACTTTTGTCTTGGTGTGATTCATTTTTGTTGTAACAGATTACAATAATTTGTAAAATATAAAAATTTTATTTCGAAACCAATATGTGTCATTTCAGGTGTTCCCCAAGAAGACCAGCTATCTCCTCTCCTCTGTAACTTATTCATTAATGATATTATATTCGCTTTAAATTTTTCTAATATTTTGCTCTTTGCCGGTGATACAAAAATTTTCGAATTAATTAATAACCCAGAAGATGCAAAACAAATTGTAATGTTTGAGTTGATTTTAGTGTTCATTTTTTTTGTAACTATAATGTAAAAATTTGGTTATTCGTCCTGTTATCATTGTAACATAATAATATAATATTTTGCAAATGAATTTGGACTTATGTCCGTAAATAAATAAATATACGTGCATAGGAGAATCCAGTTAGTTTACGATTTCGTCTTTAATTACATGCTATTATTTGATACTTAGTAAAGATCGTTTTGGAAGTAATTATAGTCAACAGGCCATAAAGGTATTTTTATAACGTTGTAATTATCGTTATTATAATTAATTATTAATATCGATTATATTTTCTATACTATGGAAACATGTGCCATAATACGAGGAGGACCAGTAGCGTTTTATGACGTGGGGTACAAGGCGTTAAGATTATGTTATTATAAATTAGGAAACCTCAAACTAACTTATATAAGTATTTATTATTCTATACAGACATAAAAAATAGGCCATCATACAGGGGGGATTGATGAAGTATACAGATTATAATATCTGATAAGGATTCAATTGAAACTGATAATAAAATATCCAGGTATCAGGATACGTTACATAAATATATATATATAGCAAATTCGAATGGTATCATAATTAAAAATCAAAATATAATATAAATATAATAAAAATTATGAACGGTATCTGGCTCAACTACCTATAAGTATATTAGATTAAATTGCACCCAAAAGTGCGGGCCGCATAGTAATTTTGCGCGAATACGTTCTTGTAGATTTGTAATGTAATCTGAATTTCCAAAAAAAGCGTGTTGACACGAGTGTTAGAACCGTCCGAGTTTAATACCGACGGGAACGATTGTTCCGCGAAACCCAGCAAACATTCCGCGTAAGCCAGCCGAAGCGTGTCCGCGTAATATATCAAGTCTTCGGTGTTGTCGCTGATGTGCCGCCGGACGATGAGGTCGGTCACCGGCTGTGTGTCCGAACCCAAGTGGTTCTGTGGCGTTTTCGCGGCCGCTTCGGAGTAGGAAACGGTGCCGGTGGTCAGCCGGAGAAACGTCAGCGTGGTCATCCACTTCAGAACGTAATACGAATAATCGTAAAAGTCCTGAATGTCGAAAGCGTCCGCGTTCCCGTAAACGCGGTGCACTTCGGCCAAAGTCCTCCGGGTGCCGGCCCAGGGTAATTTCAATTCGACCCCGGGAAATCGGTCGGCCAATCGTCGCGCGGCGTCTCCGAAGTCTGTGAATTTCGTTCGGTACGCCAAAATCGACTCCAGACCTTTTTCGCGTTTCAACTCGTCAACAGTGCGCGCGCGGCGCGTCCATTGCGTACAAGGAGCGTAGTGTTCGGGGTGTCGGTGGCGCGATTTTCCCAGTCCTGAAGTGAAACGATTCGACGGCCTCGCGGCGCATTTCACGTGACGGAGTTCGTCGTACGCGAGTCTCACGTAGTACGCGAACGTTTTCAACCTTCGGCGGTCACCGTCGACGACGTACCGCTCGTTTTCGACCAGCATCAGAGCGAACGCCCGCAACACGTTGTCCTCTTTTTCCATGCAGTTCGATATCACGTCGCAGATGTCGATTGTTATTTCGCGATATAACGCGACAAACCGTCCGACGGAATCGCCGATATTCGCCACTAACGATTCGATTTTCTCGCTTATCGCGGACATTTTATCGCACATCGACCGTTTGCGGGGCTTGACCGGGTAATTCGTGTACAGAAATTGATATTCGACGTTGAACTCGTGCGGGAACGTCGAATAGTAATTGATTCGTTCCAAAAACGAGTTCGACACGGCCGGATGTAATCTGCCGCAGATCACGGTCCGGGACAAGTCGCTGAGAAACGCGTCCAAATCCTTTCCGTCGAAATTCTTCGCTTTCACCGAGTCCAACCGGCCGATGAAGTCCACTATGAGACTCCTGTTGGCGTCGAACGCCGCCATCATGGAGCACGCGTACAGTAAATCGACTTTTATCGACGCCACGTTGTTCAGCAAATACGTCGGGTGACCGGCCGCTTCCAGGGTTTTTCTGTACGCTTCTATTTTGTCCAATAACAACACGTTGCACAGTTCACGTCTGTTCGGGCCCAAGACACCGTTCGCGATCCTTTTCAACGTATCCGACTCGTATCCTACGATTATATCGGTTATCTTGTCGAGTATTAATTTTTCGTACATGATAATGGATCTTATGTACAGTGACGTCATCACTCTTTCTAGGTACACTGCTCTGAAGTTGACACGTTCACCGTCCCACTGGCCGCTCAACGTGGTAACGGACAGTTGTTCGGAAATCATATTCAACAATTCACTGTTACTCTTTTTGGAAACAAATATGAATCTGTTGTTTTCGTTTTTATCCACAAAACTAGGATACGTTATGCGACTCACCAGTTTATCTATTTCTTCTGCGTACGCGTTATCTACGAAATCTTCCATTTTCTCTATCCTGTTTTCTATTCCTTTTTTAAAAACCGTTAATTCTTCGAAACTATAGCAATGTTTGATCATAAACTGTTCCAGACGACTACGCATTTGATAATTCGTAATCGTCACGGAATCTAAGTACGAAATTTTCGATTCGAAATCGTTTTTACCGCCCATCGCATTTGCTCTGTGGTTGGTTCTCGTCGTGTATGTGTACCACGCTAATAACATTTTGAAAATGTCGTGATTTTTAGACGCGATATTGTGTTGCGTCATGTTCACTAAACCGGCTAACGTCAATATCATTGGCGATAAATGTTTCAAAACGAGATCCGTTACGTTTTGATATTTTTCGAAATATCGGTTTATCTCGATTGACTTGTCGTCGTCTTCGGTGTCTATTTTCGACATTAATCGCGTGAAAACATTATCGATCAGTCCGATGTAATAGTAATTGACGTCACAATACTCACAGGACACACAGGCGTTTATCAATCGAACCGTTTCCAAAAGGTTTTCTTTTGTTATCGCCCACGAGCCAATCGATCCGTCGAAATCGGATTCGGTAAAGTAACCGTGTATAGACTGTTGTTTATTGCCGACAAACAACTTTCTCGATATCACTTTGGAATCCTGTCGAAGCAATTGGAGAAAATCTTGTAGTTCTGTTAGTTTGTGATCGTTCCCGAGGATATAATTTATTCTTACGACCGTCGAGAACATTATAATGAAAATAAGAAATGCCGGAGAATTCTTCATCATTGTGAATTATTAATAAAAGCACTTTTTTATTATATTATTCTAAATTGTCTACACTTAATACTATTGTTCGGTTTTTTCTTTTTGTAATGACGTGCAGTATTTCTGTTGGATACACGATTGTTTAATTTCCATGCTGCGCGTTTTGTTGTGTGCACAAGTGGTTTTACTACAGTTGGTTTTTGCAATTTTTTCCCTAATTACCAGCCGTCTCTTATGGCCATACTTAGAAAAATAATATATCGATTTGAAAGTCATTATTATTATTATTGCAATGGCTCGAAAACGTTTTTATACGCGTTCTTAGTACAAAAACATTCTAACTGGGAAATTACTATTGAAATAGATAACGGAAAACGGCTCGAATATCGTTTATTTTAAAATATAGCAAATCCCAAAAGAATAGTAAAAGATGTGATGTAGGTAAATCAAAACACAAAATAAAACAATTGAATAAACATAAAACTTATCATATTATCAGAAAGCGAGAAAATGTTGTGTTACAAATTGCATTATATTATTATTAATTTTGATTCTTTTTTTTTTTTCACATATTTTATTGTTATATCAATAGGCTTAACGAATTAAAAAAAAAAAAAATAACAATAATGTTTAAAATTACAATAACGCTTAACTCAAATAGTGAACAATGTTTTAATTTACAATAACGTCAAACGTAAAAATTTAATAACGCTTAATTCCCCAATATCGTTAAACACAAACAAGTGAATTAAAATGATTAAAAATTGTGGTGAGAACCTGAGCAGTTGGTTACATTATTGATGTATCGCATACAATAGCTAAATTTAAATAATCATAAGACTATCAGATGACTGAGTGCGAGTAAAAAAATAGTTTAAAAATTAAAACTCGTCTTAATATAATATGATACATTTACGGACATAATATTATACTCAAAAATTTTTCGTATTACCCGATTTTATTGAACCGAAATGATTTAGCATTCAAAAATCCTTCGAGGGGCGACTGCCCGCATTGCCCACCCCCCCCCTCCCCCTCAAATACGTCACTGCCAAATGTGTTTTTCGGTTTAATCGTTTATTGCTCGCGCCGTTATACGTTTTCCGTAATCGATTTCAAAATTTTATTGTTTTTGAATCGTTTAACGTTCAAATCATAACGTCGCGAAAAACGTTTTGAAGTCTTGATTTATATATAACACAATGTTTATTGTTTTTTTTTTTCAAAAAAAAAAATATATATATATATATATATAATAATAGCAAACGTGTATCAGACGGACGGACAGCAGCTGCAGATGTACAGTGACAACGCTGCGCGGATAAAACATACCGCGGCGTTCGAGTAGAAATAATATTTGTACGACCATTCGAGTCGCTCACGTCTTACAGGTAAGTGTGTGTGCGTGTGTGTATTTAGGTGATAAATTATTCGCCATTCGGTGTACGGAGATTTGATTAAATAAAAAAGCAATCACGGGAAAAACGCGTGAATAATTTATCGTTCGTTCGTTCTCAGACTTTGTGGCGTGCGCGCGCATCATCGCGGTGGGCGGGGAGGAAAAAAAAAAATGGTATTTTATACTGCGCCCGTAAGGGAACGACTACTATTACTACAACAACACTAATAACTAGGGCCCGGATTTAAATGCACTAAAAACCATCGAAAAATGCTCTAAAAAATAGCCAAAAATGCCCTTAAAAAATGCATTTTACCATGAAAATACTCTTAAAAAGGTCCTTTGTGTTTTTATATTTTAATTTGTTTTCTTATTTGCCATCTGCCAAGT
>JAIPRM010015111.1:0-10347 GCA_025469315.1 Stegophylla sp. TES_Ste_2020
TTTCTTATATTATTAACTTCCTTCGTTCAGAATCGTTTTACTGAAGAAATGATTTATCGTTTCTTTAAAATTTAATACGCCCGTCAAGAGAACACCACCCGTCGTGCGAAGTATGTCCGGCTTTTTTAAAATAATTGTACAGAAAATAACTATGTGACTAATGAATGCCTTAGCGTTGATGTTTTTCTACTATAAGAAGTATAGTATTATTTTTAAACTTTATTTAACATAAAATTAAAATTAAAAGTTACTTTTTTATTTATCAAATTACGTTGTAGTTATTTTAGTATGTAATCAAAAAGTCTTCTCTATCTCGATAAAGAAAATTCAATTATTATCTTTATCTTGATAATTTTTACATCAATGAAAAAACTCATAATTCTTTAGGAGTCAAATAAATATTTTAAAAAAGTAACATAGTTCACACCATGACCGATGGGTATTCTTCGCTTCTCGAGTAGGATTTGTGTTGAATTTTAGATGAATTAAAAATAATTGTATTGTTTACAAATAAACGATTCTGTGCGGAGCTTTGGTATAACAATATAATATACAGTGATAGTATAATGCGATGAAATAAAAATCTGCTCAAGTGTAAAATATAAAAATCATGCAAATACAAGTAGGCCTACGTCCGATCCTTGAAACAATAAACTGGAAATCTTATTAAATGATAACTAAATTAAATCTTCCATTATTTGTTCAGTGGATTTCTAAAATAAATCAAATTAAAATTTTTATTGGGTTTTGACAGGATAATATATTACCATTTTGTTGGGCTATCGGAAATTGGGAGATCATTTATATAGTTGCTGTTATTTCGACAGAAGATGGTAATAAATAATAAACTCCATTGTGCACGACAATAACGAGATGTCGTCTCGCGAACACTATTGGTTAATAAAAACAGTGGCGTGGCCAGGGATTATCAACGGTTTTGAAAAAACCCAAATAATATGAAATCGGTCTATTTTTGATAATTTTCTTAATCTCATATAAAAATATACTACACCTTCTTCAACATCAGTAAATGTGAAAACAATTTATTATAGGTGTTCGTATGATTCTTGCTAGATTCAAAAATAAATTGAGATATGTGGAAGAAATTGAACTTGATTAAAATAAAAACGTGTGTAAGGTTTTAATTGAAAAATATCGTTGTTCTATGTTAAAATAACCAAATTTTGCTAAATTCTATGTTTAAACGTTTATAATATACACTTGATTGGTGAATAACCGTTTTTGAGAATTTTTTGGTATCGTAAGTCACCGCAGATAAACAATTGGAGGAAAACTCGAGTAACGTTTATTTAATCAAATATTTCAATTTTCATACATTATTTTATGACAAAAATGGTATTTTTTTTTTATTTTTGAAAATGTTCTTAAATCTTTATGGCAATATTTTTGACAAATAGGGAAAATGTTTCTAAGAATATTAATATTTTTGGAATACATGTTGTAAAGTATTTAAAAAAAAAAAAAAAAAAACTATTGAGAATTTTGAAAAATGTCCTCTCAAAGTATCATCTAAAGGCGAATAAGGACTAAAAAAGTTGCTGCTAGAAACTTTTAGACTAGTATTTCTTTACAAATATGTGTTTGTGTACACATAAAAAAAAAAAATAAATTAATAAACATCATTGTAAAAACACTAGTTTTTTCGTTCATCATAGAAACATTAACCTTTATCAGGGTTTTAAGAACTCATATTTTTCTAAAAATCAGGTTTATAAAACGGCTATTTTGTTTTATATTTACATAGCGGCTATTATTTTCAGTTTTTTCTAAAACTGTAATATATCTATTGAGTTACATTATATTATTAAACTATAAAATAACAGTATAAAAACATTTTTTTGTTGCTCAATGCTATTATAATGATACATATATATATTATATATATTTTTTTTTAATTGAAAATTATTAATAGAAATAAATTATTACATTTGTCACATCATACTGGGACATCCTGTATATGTAAATTGTCAAAATAAAATATATAAACGCAAAACAATTTACTAAAAATTAAAAACCAATTTAATTATTACCATAAAAAAAAAGATAGATAGGAGGGATGGTTAGGGCCGATGAATTAGGTCTTATCACCAATCTTAGCTACTGATAATCATAAAAAATTTTAAATTTTAAGTGTACAAAATTTTTGCCTCAACAGCATTAGCGCAACTTGGAAAACATTTTTTTTTTTTTTGGGGGGGTGGGGGCTAATATGTTTATCTGATTAATTTAGTCCCCCAAAAAAATATTAACGTTATGTAATTTTCAAAAATTCAGGGGGGGGGGCTATGAGTAATTTTGAGGGGGCTTAGTCTCCTCAAGCCCCCCTCTAATTGCGCCTATACTCAACAGTAATATTCAGAAGCGTAATTTAACAATAATTTATTGAGACAATGTTTAATCGTGTGAGTGATTCTCGTTTTTAAGTCGTCTAATTCGTTACGACTCGAGAACTTCCAAAGAAGACATATTTTTCGACTTCACGCGATCTGACAAATTTAATTCCGTGTAAGATTTCTTTGTTAATTATTGTTCCATGATCGCGGAATCTCTCTTGGTAACTGATCGAAGCACAGTTCAGAGTATATTATATGAAAATAGGGTTTTTTTTTCCGCACAGAGTGAAATGTATTTCGACGTGTAAAAATAATACCAGTCCAGTGCACAGAATTCGGAACGTCGCGTCGTTTCGATAATATAACGTCAATGACGTTCGACGGGTGTTCGTGCCGTCGAGACAAATGCTCGTGTGGTCTGTTAGCGCGAATGTCGACTATAATATTATATTATACTCGTTCGTACGGAGAACGGCGAAAATGAATCAACCCTTTAGACGCGAAAATATTCGTATATCAAGGAGGGGATATTGAAATAAGTATAGTGAAATTACAATTTGGGTGGGCCCTTTGATGCTCTAAATAACATGTTTAAAAAAGTGCCCAGAAAATTAAAAGGCATTTACCAGCTGATTATATCTAAAGAAAACACGAAAATCTATAAAAAAAAAAATAATTGAAAGCACACAAAAATCTCTTTAATAATAGTTACCTAACGAAAAATTATTATTATTTTTTTTTTTTTTTTTTTACTAATAATTATTACAATTTTATTTATGTATTTATGAGACATTACATTATAATACATTTAATTTACCCCCACTTAATGCCGTAAAAATGAGAAAATTGAGTTAATTTTTTTTTGATGTTCAAGTCACTATAAAAGCAAAATTTTCCATAACTCATTTTTGAAAAAACTCGAATGAATTCTTTATTTTTTGGAATAAATGCTGGAACTTTAAAACCAATTTAATATAAAAACTTGGGAAATGTACACCTTTTAACAGGTAAATGAATTCTGCATCAAAATAATTTTGTATACAATTCATTATTTTTATATAGAATTTAGATACGTTTATTTAGAACTCACTTTGAAAAATGTAACTTATATACCAAAAGAAGTGCTCAAAATACCCCAAAAAACATTTAAATTCAAAAAAAAGCAAAATAAAGTCTCACGAATTTTATTCTAAGTGGTATAAATCGAATTTATAGCTGACGTAGCTTCATTTTAAAGCAATAGGAAAAAAAAGCAAATACCTTCAAAATCCGCACTCTAATAATAACGATAGCAGTGTACATGAATAACGTGTTGAAACAGGAATAACGTAAAAATGATTTTTATTTTTTATTTTTTTTTTTTTGTTAATTAAGCCTTCGCACCAACGCATAATGTGTAAAAATACTGATTTTTTCGTAATACATATTCGTTTTAAATTTTATTTAAATTTATTCTTAAAAATTACTAGTAGTACTCAAGAATCGTAAGTCTACTTTTTTATTTTTATGAAGCATGACGTATGTGACGCATTTCACTTGTGTGTGTGTGTGTGCGTCTTGTTCAGGAAAAAATATTAGGGTTTAATCGGATCATCAAAAGTAATGTACAATGCGATTCATTGTGTAAATACGAGCAGCGTCACAGTCGCTCCACATTATTAAATACGACAAATGCATACAGTCACCGAAATATTTATTGCCTCCTGTGACCGGCAAACAAATTACTTAAACGCTTTGCTTTATCGCCACGAATGAAAGTTTTCGACATGTTTTGTCCCGTGAAAAATACTCACGATTTTGATACGTTTTATAACGCGAGCCGAGACGTTCCCAAAGTTCCTCCGGTGATTTTTCATATAAATTATTTGCACTTAAGAAATGTATACAGAGTAATAGCAATTTTTCGCAGGCGCGTACTACCGTAGCCAATTCGTGTAAACTTTTGAAATTTCTCGGAAAATATTTTTGGCATTTCGTTTTTAAAAATAGAACTCGCGACGTTATTAAGTGTCTTTTGTATTTTTGTTTCTATATCAGGTGGAATCCACTCCATAAAATATACACTATGGTGTTTTTTCTCTACGTTGACGGCTTATTTTCAGCATTAGACCTAAAAGAGATTCTCCCAAGATGTCAGCTTCTTAGATCAAATCCATCAATTTTTGGAAATTAACTGGGTTTGGACCGTTCACTGGTATGATACTAAGTGTATTAAAATTACATCTGAGATGAACACTTAATTAATACAGACTTAGATACACAATTTTCTCGAAATATTTTTTATTATGTAACGAGTCATTAAGTATGTGAGTAGTAAGGAAAACCTTATGCTAGTAAAAACAACGGGTGGAATCATTAAAATAATGTAATCTCTCTTATCTAACCAGGGCTCGGAGTAATAAAAAAATTTAATTTTAACGTTATTGCGGTTCAAAGTCATTCATCGTTATTCATCTACTTGGTGCTTATCATTATTAGACATTAAAACGTTATTCAAAAAGTAGTAACAGATTTTGGATATTGTATACTTACATTACAAATATTACAGATATTTACAAAACAACTTTCTTTCACACATTTACAAGCTTAGAACTAGTAGTATAAAATATACTGTAGCGTTAAAAAGTTTTTTTGGCAATTTTCTTAAATTAACTGTTGTTATATACTTATATAGGTAGTAATTATTGTCATATTATGTATGTGTATATATAAACACTACGTTCAGTCTCTAATTTTAGGCATTTATATAACTCTGTAGATTTTAGTCGCGGCCTGTTTAGTTCTTTGTTCAGTATATTGTTTCAACCCTCAACAATATTATTAGTTTTCATACGTATTTTGGCATGTTTGAATTGCCTAGTCAATGGGCCACAACAAAATAGTCAAAAAATAATTTTAATTTGTCATTATTAGAACTCACATTCATGATTATGAGCCAACAATTATCACAAACTAAAGGCAAAAAAATTACTAAAGGCTTTACCTTTCGTCGTATCAACCATTTCAAGCTCTTCAGACATGGTTTAATATGATTATATAACACACACTTAAAATAAACTTAATGACTTTTAACTTTAAATAAACTAGAATTACTTTTTTAATTTTAAGATATTTTCGAGTAACATTGTAGACACAATATATCTACCACCTGTCTATGAACCAATTCCGCCCCTTTTTCAGAATTATTTTTCAAGTTAAAATTAAACGAAGACAAGATAAGTCGTATCTGTATCTGTGACCGCAAGTGATAACAGATAACAGATAACTACAAGTTACACTACAAGACTAGAGTTTCTCTTTGGAAATTATTAATACAATCTGAATTTACGCCCATGTAAAACAAAGATAAGTTTGTATTTATTCAACACGTGTGTGTGTCTTTCGAGTTGCCGTTTCAATTATTAGCGAGCAAGTGGGTAGGTTTAAGTATACACTCCCACACGAAACGGTCTTTTGACCTAGTATATGAAACAGTGAATGGCTCGAGCGCACGCGCACTATCTCCAAAGTACTATATCTCCTTTTTACCGTCTTATACTATCGTGGACGTAAATTGGGTAGTTTTAATGAGGGGGGGGGCAAACTTGATTTTTGTAGATAACTATTGTAGTTTATATATTAAGTCTAATTCAGTAATATAATTTCAAATTTTATTTTTAGGAGAGGAAGGGGTCCAACGACTACAACAGTAGGATAGTTAAATAAATCATAATCAACAAAAAATTAAAAACTAGATAATCAATTACAATTTTTTTTTCGCTGTTAATCTTTTAAAATTTTATGCTTTTCTTAATAATTCAAAACGTATTTTCAATAATTTTACAAAATGTCAAAGGGGGCATTGTCCAGTTTAATTTTAAGCGGGGGGGCAGTTTTCGCCTCTCGCCCCTCCCAGTTCACGCCTATGTATACTAAAGACACTATGACTCGTAAAAACATTTTTCAAATTTTTCTTCGATAGTAATTTATAATTTCTTGTAAGATAATAATTTATGTTTCGATTAAATTTATATAATACCCGATATTAATAACGTCGACTGTTGGATTGTATTTTAGAAATGTCTGTTTTTCAAATTTATAAATTTCCAAACTCTGTATTGATCTCCCGTTCTAGAATAATATTGAAATATAACATTTTTATTTTTGCATAAAACTGCAATAATATTGTATTTTTATTTTCATTTACCCCATGTAAAGTTAGGGGTGGGTCCAAGATAGTACGATCACACCAGGGGTGGGTTTGGGCAGCCCATTATGAACATTAGTATAGTAGATATAGACAAACAATTTTTTGAAAACAATTTTACCACCTGTTTGAAAGAACTGCCTTGCTTTTTTAAAGTTTTCTCTAATATTGGTAGTCAATAAACTTATATAACATGACAACTTTTTCATGAAATTAATAATGAATAAAGTTATATAATAATAATATGAGAGTAATAAAGTGCTAAATGATAACAATTATAGAAAACCATGATACAAGTTTGTTAAAAACTTTTGGGTGGTAATAAAAGACTTGCAATGGGTGAAAATTCCTATCTCCTCCCCTCCAATGGGCCAATACGAAATTTGTATTCCATTATTAAAATCGCCTCCCCCGTTATTTTGTTCTGGATCCACCCCAGTGCGCGATATTTTCTTTAAAAGGTTGAAAATGAAACAGGATTAACATTTTCAAAAAAGTGCCGTTCAATGTTCGTCGGGATAAAGTGTCATTCATTAAACAGTTTCAACGTTACTATACGCATATTTTCGAAAATTGTTTCACCGACATTTGTAATTAATAATCCACAGAGAAATTATTACCGTGATCGTTATAATAGTCGAACGAAAAAGGTAGAAGTTGAGTATGCGACCTATCAACAATATTTCGGGTGTAGTATATGACCTATCATATATTTCGATGAAATATGTGACCATTATAGAGTCGACGGATTATTCATTTTTGAGGGCTATAAGAACGAGAATCCTTATTTGAATAGATTTAATATCATTTGAGTAATATAATATTTTATTTTGAAGATTGATTGATCGAACTGTATTCACGCTTAATGGATACAAAAATATAAAACATCTTTGATGATGGAAAATAATAACTGTATACAAATATATTGATAAATACATTTAATACAACTTAACACACTTTAAGTCACAGTTATATCAATATACCTATGAATATATAATTTGGTCAGTGATAATTCAATAATTTTAATAATTTAAATATTTGTCAATATGAACAAGAGTTATTTCTGCGACCGGATAAATTTTTGAAATCATAAAATTTTCCTTTGAATTTTTGCAAATGTCAATGAAAAATAACTGCAGAGTTGAATTTAATAAATTGAAACATCAAAGTTGTTTTTTAACAGATCAATTTATATTTATTTTATTGTTCTTCAAACCGATAGAATTTTAATCGAATGTCAATAAATTAAAATGTTCTAAATTTTGCATTTCCAAATTTCTTCGTCTTCGTGAATTAACGCATTTCCGTGACTTTGAACAGTTTAAACTTTATCTCCTTTTACATTTCAAGCAGAACATGTTCGTGTTTTTTGTTTTTCTAGCATTTTAATGAAAAAAATATTAATAAATATATCACTGAATCCAATTGACGTTTATATTTATATAATATTATATGACTATTTGACGTTTTATCTTTCCACGTTCCAATTAACTACTACTAGTGAGGTTTATTATTATTTATTTATTTTTTTATTTTTTTATAAAATAATTAAATAAATAATGGCCAATATCAGAGTCAGCAGTAGTAAAGCAAACAGCGCGAGAAAAAGATTATTATTATACCGCATTAATAAGTATGGGTACCGACTGTGTTGGTTTTTGGCACTCTATTTTTTTTTCTCCATTCACCCATGTAAAATCAACAAAATTCAGATTTATTTTTTCCATTTAAAAGTGAGATTTTAATCACCACATTTATAAAATAATTCCCCGGGATCTCTGATTAGCCGAAATCAGTCAAGTTTCATTATTAATAATCGTAAATCAAACGGTTTTTCAATATCACGTCTAAGTCAGAATGGTTAAAAAAAAAAACTGTATTCCGTGAACTGATCGTAAAGATTAATATTGATCGCACCATGGGCACAATTTATCGCGGATGCAATTGGTCACCAAAATAAAAACTTCTATAATCTATTTTATTGTATTTTATACTATACAATTACGGATAATTAATTTAATGAACTGTGATATATGCATACAAATATGAATTTGTATATAAATATACAAAAATTCATATAAAAATATGAGGTTAATTTTGAAATTTAAAAAGTTCATTTAAAAAGTCTACTTTAATTTAGTTACTATTAATATTGTTACATCGGTGTTTATTCTCCTACTGTTGTCATGTTTTCATGAAAATATGTAAAATAATAAATAGATTAGAAAAACTAAAAACATTATTATTTAAACAATTATTTTTATTTTGGTTACCAAATGTAACCGTGGTAAATTGTTAGCGATTAATGCACCTCGATCCGTAAAAAACTACCCTTAAAATTGCATAATATGATTACTATATTATTATCTACTTTACGAATACGAAAATCTTTCTTTTTTTTTTTTTTTGTATTTTTATTAAAATTGTCTTTTTTCAATTTATTTATGGATGGAAAAAAGTCAAGTAAAGATAAGTAAAGTATAGACAAGAAATCCGGACATACTTCGCACCATTAATATTCTTTGATCCTAATGTCAGATGCTCTTGGTGGGTGTATTGAAAACGACCACTGTAATTTTTCTTTATAATTATAAACATGCTTCGCTCAGAATCGTATTTTTGAAAAAATGATTTAATATTTCTTTAAAATATAACACGCCCATCAAGTATACCGGACCCAAGGAGCGAAGAATACCAATGGTGTGAATACTTGTCTAAACTTTAATTTATTTATCTTTGCTTTACTTCCATTTTACGCATGTAATTAGTTAAAAAAAAAATAAATAAAATACCATTATCTTTTAGTTTTAAACTTAATTAACATTTGCTTAGATTAATTTAACTTAATGAGCTAAACAAGAAAAATTTCTTCCTTTTCTATAACATAAAAAACCGAAATAATTGTCTTTGGGTTTTACAGATTTACGATAAACGTGGATAGGTTTTTGTCACCATAAACTACTGTATCAATAATTCATCTGGAAAAAAAAAAAGGAAATAAACTCGGTGAAAGTTCGTGCATTCGTCATGCGAGACGTTTTAGTGCCGGTCGTAATGTGCGTTGGGTATGCGACGTGCGTACACGCCACTTTGACGGATGTAATGCAATAATTTAAATTCGTGTACACCCCAAGTACGTACCAGTGGCGTGGCTGAGGAGAAGGGGGTTATCGAGTCACCCCCTCACCCACGAGTTGCCCGACATCCATAAAGAAGAAAAAAAAAAAATGGTAGAATAGAATGTCTTTCAAGATTGAAAAACTTCAATCTCGATAACAACAAACATTTGTTTTAGTGTTTTTAACCAAATAATCATTTTAACGAAATTAAATTATTTTTCATCGATTATTTTCTCACGATTATATTATTATTATTATTATGTAATATATCGCATTTATATAGTGCGTGATTGCACTTTTTACGAATATATCTGTTTTTATTGCATCTTATGTATTTTTCAACGCTGTATACGATGGTGTGAATTACAATCCACGTTCAACAATAGTTCTCTAACTATTTTATTCTATTTTGAAAATTCAATATTTTCGACTATTATAATATTAAATATCTACTATTTCACCTACAAGATCAAGTAATGTTTGTGGCCGAGTGGAAACGATCCAGGCTTTGAACGTGACAGTACCGGGTTCGATTCTCGCCTGGCACTTCAAATTTTTGCATTTTTTTTCTTACATTTTTTATTATTGTATGATTTTTTTCATGTGTATAATAAGTGATATTTTACCAAAGTGCCGATTAAATATTTGAGTACTAGGTACCTAAATAAAAATTTCCTATACATTTAAT
>JAIPRM010015112.1:0-10347 GCA_025469315.1 Stegophylla sp. TES_Ste_2020
AATTTAAACATAGATAGAAAATCCTATAAAAAAGATTTTGGCGCAAGAAAATTTTGAAAATGTGAAAAAAAATTTTGGACATTTTTCGAACATTTTTTTTTCTTATATTATTAACTTCCTTCGTTCAAAATCGTTTTACTGAAGAAATGATTTATCGTTTCTTTAAAATTAAATACGCCCGTCAAGAGAATACCACCCATCGTGCGAAGTATGTCCGGCTTTTTTTTTGATTCTGTGTACAAATTTTCGTATGGAAATACTTGTCCAAAAGTTTTGATCAATTACATTTTGAAACCGGATTTTCCTCTAAATTGTACTTTAAAGAGGTCATTTTTTAAATTTCTCAATTCTTCAATTTTTTTTTTTTTTTGGATAAAACTACCCGAAATTTGACAAAAACTACTCGGAAACCATAAATTTTTTATCCAAATTTTATGAAAATTAGAACATAGATAGAAAATCGTAGTATAAGAAAGATTTTGGCGCGAGAAAATTTTAAAAATGTGAAAAAAAATTTTGGACATTTATATATATATATATATATATATAATTTTATTAATGAAATCGAACACTGTCCGATCAGAGAAAGTTTTTAAGATGTTTATCATCGCGTGTTCGCCTATAGATCGCTGTCCGGTTCGTCGATTTTCGTACCGCGTCTGAAGCAATAATAAACATTTAAAGACGTGTTTTGTGCCTCCGAAACGCGGCTCGACGTGCTCGGACTGGCAACATTTCGCACCACATTATACACCGCGGGAAAAAAAAAACGGTATAGACCCGCTGCTAATCGTGTCCATGGTATTGTACACCGGCTGCTGTTTCGTTCCTTTCTACGCCGGAAACGCGAGGTAATTTTCCGCGAGGTGTTTTAATATTAGGTTCTTACGAACCGCCGACGACGCAGCAGCGGCCATAATGCGTATAAATTGACCGGTGAACAATTCAAACCGGAATCGTTCGCTCCGAATCGTAGTGTAAAGAATACGAGTATTATATACGGGTGCCATACCGTATAACCAACCGCGTTACGTATATAGTAGTGAATTGAAGCAATCAAATGGAACACGCTAAGAGTGACACAATTTCGAGAAAAATAAAATTATTTTTCTTATTCGGTTTGGCGTACCGCTTTAAATTCTCATATTATCGTATACTAAAACAATAGCAATAATTTTAAAGTATGATAACAAATTCCTTATCTGCAGTAGTACCGATTGAGCGAGGGAAACAATATTTCGATACTGTGGTAATTTGATTCTTTTCCGAACAGGTCACTCTTAAGCGTATTCCATTTTAATGCTTCATTTAGGTTGGCATATACGTATGGCTCCGAACACTCCGAACGTGTAGTACGCACGTCATGTTAGAATACTAACCGAATGGAGAGTGAAATGATGAAAAGCGTACCAAGGATCGAGTACGGATTGAGGCGGGTGGGGGAGGGGACAGAAGCGGCCATGGCCTCGGGCCCTCAATAATATATCAAACAATAGTGGGTTCCTGGCGGATAGTCTATTGTATTTATTTATTTTTTTTTTTGTTTTAATTTTTTTTATTAAATCAAAAATATTTTTGGATACAATACATTAACGTTTTCCTATAGGCTGTACTATATTCCAATGCAAAACGCATATTTTTTTTATTTTTTTTTTGTGATCTTAGCTTTAATTTTGCATTATTTTTTTGGCATTGTTTTATGTTTTTTCATTCATAGAGCATATTTTGGAATTTTCGACCATTTTATTCGTTTTGATGCATATCTCCAAAATATACCTACATTATTTTGAAATATCTTATCGTGAGTTTTAGTCACGCTTAAAGATATAATTTTTGAAAGATTGTATTTTTAGCAGGACGATAATGGTAAGGAAATGGGATTTATAGGAATCCTGAGTACGGCAAATACTTGGTGATTACAAATTTACGACGATTGAAACATTATTTGTAGGTGTTATAGTTATAAAACTATTTTTGATGATAAAACATGTTATATCTGTATAGTAATTACTTTTTAACCAAATAAATTCGTATTTACGTTGTTTTTCTATGAAAACAATACAAGAATTGTGTACAGTCTTCAGTTGAAGTCACAAATATATTTTTATGGGTCGCCGATATTTTGATTACAGTTAAAGGGATCAAAAATTGTTTGGCTCGGGCCCAAAATTGCCTTAATCCGGGCTTGCCGAGGACTGTTTGATTTTTAAGTATCAATGTAAGCAATGATTAATTTTATATTTTTTTATATTTATAATGATTCTTTTATAATTAAAGAAATTAGGTAGATATAAGAATAAACAACAATTGTGTTGATCTGAAAACAAATTTATTATTTACATGCCTTATTTTAACTATAGTGAAAACTTACCTGAAAACAAATAAACGACAATTAAAGTCTATTCCTAATACTAACTAATAATATTATAATAACTAACTTAGAAACTATTTAATAATCTAATAATATAATATTTTATAACAGTATTAATTACTATTATTTACTAGTATATCCTAAAATCACATTATCTGTTATCAACCCACTGTAATCACAGGCATCCACCACAGTCATTGATAATAGATAATATAACAGGTGATCAAAACTAAAGTATAACTTTTACATATATTTATTTATAATTTATGTAAACTTAATTTCCATATAAAAAATAAACGAACATAATTTTAAAATTTTTTATAATACCTGCTGGCTGCTACTTTTGCTTTGATTTTCTTTCTATCAAAATGTGTTTACATTTAACTGGTGGACGCGAATGATGTTTTATTTAAAATTAAATAAACGTTGCAACTATGTACTTTAAAATTCCTGGAAATTAAATTCCATAGAGAATTAGCGGTTTTATTTTTAATTTGTAAGTCATTTCTACGGACACCATCGCTCCAATATTTCGACCTTCCGGAATTTTATCTCAAGGCGAATTCTTTACCTAACCAGGGTCTAATCACCCAAAATATCGGGTCGGTTTGCATAGGAACATTATGTATATATGTATATATAGATATATCATTGTGTACACGATGTGCCTACAACTTAAAGTAAACTCACGTGTGTTTGTGCGTACCGGTGTAACCTCGCCGTGAGATTAAACCCGTCACTAATGTATTATAATATTATCGTGTGTGTGTGTGTGTGTGTGTGTGTGTGTGTGCTTTACAGCAGGAGGAGTGCTAGAATAAACACACGCGTACACACGGCCCAAGTGCTCTCGAATCGGATAAATATTTTTGAATTTCCGAGCAGCGAACATATCTCGAGGGTCAACTTTAATAATAATTATTAATCTTGCGGGATAGCCTCGACCGAGGCACCTGTTCATCATTTGGAGAGAGATTAGTACTATTTATTTTACAAAAAGCGTTCTTCGACTAGCTTAACGTTGAATAAAGCATCAATCATTTACCTCTAAGTGTTGTGTTCAAAAATCAGTATTTATAATTAGCTGAGGACAAGTTAATGATAATTTTTAACTCGGTCGAATCAAATCAAAATTGTTGTTTTTCTTTAAATTATGTTGTTAGTCACAAGTTTTTTTTATAATTATTATATTTATTTTTAATTGCTAACAAAGCTCCCCTCCCCCGCCCCCACGAGGCTGTGGGAAACGGTTAAAGTCACATTCGCGTAAAAGTGAGCGGAGCGAAAAACACAGAGATAATAAATAAACACGGGAAAAAATTCACTGTTCTATAACTGTTGTAAGTAATCGGGTACGACGGTTATTGATCATAATAATACCGCAGAGGATCTGCTATATTTTATATTTCGGGTCAGATTCTCTTGGTGGATGTGTAGAATTTTAAAGAAACGATAAATCATTTCTTCAATTATCAGACGATTCTGAACGAAGGAAGTCAATAATATAAAGAACAGTAATATAATAGTCGTCATTTTTAACACATTCGCCATGATTATCTGACCAGAAGATCGAAGAATATCCGTGATGGAAAGAAAATATGTCCGATTTTCTTCTTTCTACTTTACTTTACTTTTTTTTTATCAAATAATTTTAAAAAAAAACACACATAAACGAGAAAAAAAAGTACAAGAAAAATGTCCCAATAATTTTTCCACATTTTCAATATTTTATCAAAATGTTTCTTATATTATTTATTATCTATATTTAAATTTTAATAAAGTTTGAATCGAAAAATGGTGTCTTTTTTTGTTAAATAACGGGTAGCTCCCCCTCCCCCCACCAAAAAAAAACAAAGAAAAGAAATTGAAGAATTGAGAAATTCTAAAAAATGACCTCTCTATAGTACCAACTAGTGGCAAATCCGGTTTCAAAAATTCGCCGGTTGAAACTTTTTGACAAGAGTATCCATACAGAAAGAAAAAATAAAAAAATAAACAACATTGTAAAAACACTAGCTTCTTCAATTCGATCAGAATCTAAAAACGATTTTTAAAATTATATAATAATAATAATTATTATTATTTATTGTAAAGAGGAAAATTTACAATAAACAATAACGGCCTTTAGGGCAAAGAGTACATATTATATTATATAAATAGTAAGTACTCACAGATAACATAAGTAAGAAATTTAGATAATAATCTCACATAATTACATATTAAATTAAGACATATTGAAGCTATAAGATAAAGCATACATTATACACTATCGTTTTGTTCTAAACCAATGAAAAGGTTTAATCACCTGCGACACCATTATTCTGCCCAAAAAAAAAAAAAAACAGGTCTAAGAGTGCCTCAAGTCTTCCTTTTGACTTTCCATAGATTCCAAAGTTTATTATTATTAGTCGGATGTGACAGTAGGCCGTTTGCGTGCGGCGTAAAATAAGACTTCACTCGTTGAAACAACCCCTTGGCGCGCACAAAAAAACCGTATCCAGTGCTAGCTTATAAAAAATTCAAAAGCATATAAATAAATTATTAACACTTCATACACGACTCGTACTATGCTACACGAGTACCGTGCGGATTATAACGATTTGAACCCCCCCCCCGCCCCGCCCCGCCACCCGGGTAGGAGTGGTTAATTTTTTTATTATTCCGCGACAGGTACAAAGAGCTGTACACAACGGCTGGGGACTTTTTCGCATGAATTTCATTATGGGCGCGGAGGATTTCGCACTACCGGGACGAGGATTTCGTGACGTACTATGGTAATGCACGTGATTTAAAAAGAAAAAAAAAAAAAAATGAACGCGATAATAATGCGGCCGTCCCCCTTTTTATTTTGGACGCGGGTACATACATGCCCACGAATATGATAAATAAATAATCAAAAAAAAAGTAAAGCAAAGAAACAGACAAGAAAGCCGGACATACTGGCACCACGGTTATTCTTCGCTCTTCGGGTCAGATGCACTTGGAGGGTAAGTAGTATATAGACGCCATAAACGGGAGGGGCAATTTTAAATAAAATTTTTAAAAAAAAGGTGCTATAAAATAAATTTTGGGTGTTGGGTGAAATTCTCATTCAGAGCTAAACTACTACAAACTACTAAAAAAAAAATGATCACTAACTATCGAGAGACTGTACCATCTAGAGACGAATCCGGTTTGAAAAAGTTACTGATTGAAATTTTTGGACAAATATTTCCAAACGAAAAGTTGTACACAGAAAAAAAATAAAAAATAATAATAAACTGCATTGTAAAAACACTAGCTTCTTCTTCACTTCGTTCAGAATCTTATTTAGCGTTTGCTTGTATTGCATACAATGGTTTGCACAGGAACATAATAAAAATAATAATAATAATAATAATATGTCACAACAACGTTCATTGCCTGTAATAATGTTTAATTAGAATATGTTTGAATTCGCGTAAATCGCGCACAGTCTGTTTTACAACAGAGTTTTGAAAAAAAAAAAGAAATTCAAAATAATTAATAATTTCTCTCTTCGTCAGTACGGCGAGTTTAATTAATTACATTATATAACGAAATCAGTCGGTTGCACACACACACACACGCGCTTAAAATGCGTGCGTGTGTGTGCGTGTAATAGTAATAATAATAATAATAATAATAATAATAATTGTTATCGCGAATGATTTTTATTCAGAAAAATGCGATTACCGAGAACGCCGCGCTGCAACAGTCGAGAAAAACAGTATTTGTGTCGGCGACGTTGCCCGTCAGCGTGGTCGCAACACAGTAATAATAATAATAATAATAACGAGAATTTTTCTTCTCGTGTTTATTTTATTCCGAGAACGCGACAAAACAGGAGAGAAAAACAAAAATAATAAAAAAACAGAGCGTTAATTGAACCACTATTCGCCCCAGTCGTCTTTTCGACCACGAGACATTTTTTTACTATGTGCCGCCCGGCCGAGTTCGATAATAAAAACTAGAGATAGGATATTGATGATCTAAAAAAGTACCAAAAATGACCCCCCGAAAAAATGCTTTAATGATCTAAAATTGTAAAAAAAACGACAATAAAAAATGACCTGGCCATAAATGATATTTTATAATATATATTACAGATATTATAGAAATTATTGAAAAGTTAATAGTACAATATGTGACCTTAAATTAAAAGTTATAAAATGAAAATGAAATTATAATAGCAGAATTGTATAGAATTAATTAAAAATGTTTGGGTTTGTTTACTTAATTTTAATGTATGTAAATATTTCTTTCGAATCTAAAATTTATATAAAAATACGCTATATTGTAAAAATATGAAAAAATATTCATAAAAATACAAAAATATGAAATTAAAAAGCTTAAAAATGAATTAATAGCTAAAAATTCAAAATTAAATTTATACTTGTTGAATCGAGGAAGCATGAAAAAAGTTTTCAAGTAAGAAATCAATATATTATATAGATGTTGAAAGGGAAAATGCAAATTCCATCAACATTCTTCATCTTTAATAATGAATAATGGTGTATAATATATATAATAAATATAATGTATTTAAGTATATTTAAATCTATAATATTGAAGTAATTCACAATCAATAGTACAAGAAGTAGCTATGACAACAATTGTTTTAATTATAATAACTCAGTAAAATAAACGTACTTATTAATCATACAGTGTAGTTAAATTGTTGAAGTCAGAAAATAATAAAAACATAATCATGCTTGCCGATAAATGGTTTGTAACTATCAGTATTAGATTTTAAATTTTATTTCACCGCGTTTCATTTATAATATTAAATTATACTTAATAACAATTTTTTTTTTTTTACATAAAATAAAAGTTAAAATGATAGAAACTGTTTATAGAATCGACTATCGACGAAACCCGTTTAAAGGGATATGTGGCGGTCAAGGGATTCACCCAGTGGCGCAACTAGGGGGGTGGACCCCGGGTCCGAACCCCTCCCTTGAACCATATTTAAGGTTATTTATTTTCATAAAATATACTTATAAAAACTGTTATTAGCTACAAAAATAATAATTTTGTAATAGTTTCTGCATTACAATTTTGTTATTGGTCTAAAACGAAGATAAGTTAGATATGAATTCGTTTTATGCTACACACAATAAAATTCACTCTATTTTATTTTGTTATTTTTGTACTTTTTGTATTTTTTGGCAAGATTTTTGGCGCTTTATTGCTTCATTTTAATTGTTAAATTAAAATGTCTAACTAGTTATCGTGATTCTGGACCACGAAATATTGATGAATCATTAATAAATTAAGGTTATTTTTGAGATTTTTTCTACGTAACCCGGCGACGAAAGTTGAAATTAAAAGAACTCGTTGGATTTTATCCTACTGATGTTGACGATTTTGATTGAGTAAAATCATTAGTGATTTTATGGATCGTTATTTGAACGACAACAACATAGAACAAGTAAAATACTATTGAAATAAATAACCACTGTAATCTGATTTGTTTTCAAATATTTTTAAATTATAGCATCATATTAATTACTCTTTCTGTTACATTAGTTGAAGCTGATTGAGGTGTTAATAGTAATTGGTTTTTTCTCTAGCTGAAATGTCAATGATAAAATAAGTATGGACCGTCCCCTTGAACAAAAAACCTCGTGCTTTAGCATCCCCCCTCCCTTAAATTTCTGGCTCAGGATTCACCGGTTGAAATTGATAAATAACTATATTTTCGTCCGACAGTTCATTAAATAATTAATAATAATAAAAATAATAAAATAATACAACTACCATGTATAATATTAATATTAGTAGTCAGCTGTGAGTTATTTCTCAGACCGTGAACCCTCGTCGTTTAATCGGTCGATTGCTATTAATCTAGCGCGTTTATTGACTTATTGACGCAACCGAAACGCATAGATTATAATAATAATGATGATAATAATAATAATAATAATATTATAGCGCAAACATTTTAATATTATTATGTACATAAGTACTTATCGTGGCATTATAAATGATATTATAATATGCGAGTACGTTATCGCGTAAAAGACAAAAAAAAAAAAAAAAACGTCATGTAGGTCAATCATTATTATTTTTTTTTTTCATTTCAATTAAATATTGTAAAAACAAAACAATCACGAATTATTGACGATTTAATCGAGTTTTTGCAAAATACTGAAACACTGCAAATAATAATCTATTACACGGCCGGTGAAGTAGAGGAGAAGGAGAAAACGTGATAAGCACGAATTTAAAACGCGACATATGACGGGATATAATATTACGATCAATGCACCGAATAAATGGGTTTGCTAAAGTTCTTATTCTTTTCATTTAATTACACTTCATATATATATATATATAAAAAAAATAACGTGTGTACTTTACACCTTGGGCTGTTATCGCACCTCGGATGTGATACTCTTGAATCTTAACTGAATATTTATAAAAAAATTTTTTGATATTTTTATGAAGTGTTTTTGTCACCGTTTTTTATTAATATTGGTGAACGTTTCGAGTTTCCGGCTGCATTACTTTTGAAAATATGTAAAAAAACAATTTTCAATTTTACGAAAATTCCGGTAATTACATATTTTGTTTTGTGAATTTTTCGACTGATTTTGCATGTTTTTGGAAAGAGAAATTGGAAAAATGACCTCTTTAAAGTACTATCTGGATGTAATTACAGATCTATAGAGTTACTGAACGAAACTTTTAGACAAGTATTTCTATTCGAAAAACTGTTCACGGATAGAGATTTTATTTTTTGTGATCTCTTTATCGACTCGTCTATTGCTCAATATTAAATAACTTATCAGTATTAATTTTTTTTTTTCATAGTCTCAGCTTATATTCTCTATTTCTATGACCTAGTTTGTCTACTTTATTAAATATATTTTATTATTATTAGTATACTTTATGTATACACTAGGGTGACCATATTTAAGAAAATAAAATACAGGACAAAAATATTTTTCATAATATTTTTAAATAAATAAGTATTTATTACACATATATATATTTATATTTTATGTTTTTGAATCGTGAAAAAGTATAATTTTTAAACTACCTATTATAGATTAAATTTAAACACATAAAAACATTATTTTGAAAAACATAAAATAACATAATTAAACTAAATTGATACTTTTTAAAATTTCCTTCAAATTCTTTATTCATGTATATTGTATACTTTACTTTCTAAAAAAAAAAAAAAAAATGTAATTTCATTTTACGATTATAATTTATTTAATGGTATCCAAAAGATTTCTAGATTCTTACATTATTTTATTCAATAATTGTATTTCAAAAATTTTAAATCAACAGTAAGTCAAAAAACGGGATTGATGTGGGACACACTTGAAATTACGGGACAAAAAGCGTCCTGAGAGAAGTTTGTCAGGACAACAGGATACAGAGCCGAAATAAAGGACAATCCTGTATAAAACAGGACGTATGGTCACACTAGTATACACGTTCAACGTATATTATTATTATTATTAATTTATTCAGCCAAAACAATTACAATTAATTAATTACAATAAATTAACTTAATAATAGTTGATACGAATACCAACTGAGCTATGCTCGTATCTGGTATACGGAGCTCAACACAATTCGTTTAAAGTAAATAATATGCAATTAAAACGAGATATAATTAATGAAAAAACATGACAAAAGATAAAAAAAGAAAAGTCAAAAAACAAAAAAAGAAAAGAAAAATACTATAGAACAAAAACTTAATCAATATTGCATATTATATAGGTACGCATTAATATATTATACACGATATTATGTTTAGACATATTGACTTTTTATGATTTTATTGATACACACATTATCATCAAGATCACTGACTATTTTATTTATGGCCTTTTTAGATTCTGAACGAAGTGAAGAAGCTTATGATTTTACAATGATGTTTATTTTTTTTTATTTTTTTTTTCTCTTTCTGTGAACACTTTTTCGTATAGAAATACTGGACCAAAAGTTTCGATCAA
>JAIPRM010015114.1:0-10344 GCA_025469315.1 Stegophylla sp. TES_Ste_2020
CTTGTGATAAGGTTTGCTTTCATATTTTTATCTTTGAGGCAAACAATTATTTTCGAAAGTTGATTATTTTTCACTGGCACTCTATAAGCTTTTTCAATTTGAATATTGACATTAAGTTTGTTACCAACCTCTTGAGCAATTCTTATACAGTCTTCATTTTCAGAAGCTGGTATTCCAGAAATCTCAACAACTTTTTCAAGTGATTTTTGTTCAAGGTCATCAATTTTTAATTTTAATTGATTTAGTTCTTTCGATAAGTATTTATTAATAGTAACTACTCTCTTATTTTCTTCTCTTAATTCCTTCATTTCATTTAATAATTTTGTTACAGTGTTATTAAAATCGTCAAATTTGTTACTCATAAAATTGACTGATTCAGCTAGACTTTGTAGTGTAATATTTTGTTTATTAGTTGAAATAACTGTCTCAAAACCAATTTTACAATCTGAGCAGACGAATTTAGATTTACTGTTTTTTGTCATTTTACTAATTGATAATTCATTATAACCCTGACAGAAAATGTGGAACGATTTTTTGCACATAGAACAGTTAGGCAATCATCTTTTATAATTTTATCGGAACATTTATCACAATCCATGTTATTTCGGTTCTATTAATTACGCACATTTACGGCAATACCACAGTTATCGAATTTACTCCATACACACAGAAACGAAATTAAATTAAACAGATAAGCGACGAGAACTGTAGTTATAACCGACCGAATAGTTTAACGATTAGACGAAGATCAATATACGAATACCCGTGGTTGCGAAAAGTATGTCTTGTTTTCTTTATATAATTTGTTAAATTTAAATGCATATTAAGGAACGAAAAAGTAACTTTATTAGTTTCACAACTTCCGAGCCCCGGTAATAATATAGCATTTTTGCAATAACATTTGATTCGTGTTGGCTGACGGGCTATATGAGGCACGAGTCTAGGGACAGGGTAGTACTACTACGGTACTGTTCCATATAAAAAAACACAAGTCTCCGTAATCCGTATCAGTGCGTATAATAAGCTCTAGTAAACACGGCCGGACACGCGACCGTATTTACTATATTATTATTATTATTATTATTATTATTATTATTATTATCCATGTACACAACCGCGCGTATAATCGCTATTAGGACGTATAGTACACACATTTACGGTCGGGAATCAATGGATATCGGACAACGACACTCACGGGTTTTGTCTTGTGTTGTTTTTTTTCCCCCGCGCACATTTGTTTTTCTCGGCTTATATCTACCGGTGTCCCGTGTTTTCGTTAAAAACATCATTCTTCGAAAATCCGTATCGCTGACACCGTCTGGGCCGGGTGTGTGTGTGTGTGCAGTGTAACACGGTAGCGTGTTGTAAATGGTAATCTCACATCATTAACATTCGACCTTGCGGCGCGAGCAACGCCGCGTAGTACGTGCGCGGGGGAGAAACCTCGCACTTTGTGGCGCACGATGAGTCAAATGCATCGTGGACAGCAACGGGTTAGTCCTGCAAGGGGAAATAATCTAATAGGACGTGCGGGAGAGGAGAGAGAGAGGGAGAGAGAGAAGAAAACGTACAAGAAATAATAATATGTAATATCATCGATATGATGGCTAATGTCACCCTGGGAGTGTATCTTTAGCTTAACCCAAGGCCGACGCCGCTGATAGAGCTGTTAAAATTTTATTTTTTATTTTTTTCCTTCGGCACTATCACATATTAATACACAGCGATTCCTATTTACGTGTGTGTATATGTGTGCACATATTCGTAAATAGTTATGTATTGATTGTAAACGAGAAACGAAACGCAAACGACTAATTACGCTTTTGTGTATACTGTTTTTCCTTTAGTTTTTAATTCGATTTTGTAAACACGATAAGAAGCGAAAACATCATTTAAATACCAATTAATTAAAATATGTTCGTCATTACGGTTTGAACAAATCATTAAAACATAAAGTGTACAACTCTATATTATTATATGCTTACGTTTAATAATTTATTAAAATTTAAAGTGGGCGCTACCGAATTGATCTACATCGAATTCGAAATATAGAGCATACAAATAAAATACAATTATTATGGTTATTAACAGTGTTAAGGTTTACAATGAATGGAGTACCTATATCAATGTAAAACTTACATTTTAAATGGGGTAGTGTCAGGAGAACTTGTTTTTTTTACCAATGTTTCTTTTACCGTCAAATTATTAGATTTATAGTGGAGCAAAGATGCAATTTTTTTAAAATTATATTTATTTTCGATTATGAGCGGAGCGAAGAATGTATTGATATTACAAATCAATGTGTTTTTTTTTCGTATGTATGTAATCATCATGAGTTTGGGTAGATATACTGGTCCAAAAGTTTCGATCAGTAACCCTATGGATTGTAAATATTATCCAGTTGGTACTTATGGGAAGTCGTTTTCCGAAATTCTCAATACTTTTTGTAAGCACATGCAAAAACTATCCAAAAATTTGGGAAAAAAAATGGTAAAATAAGTCATAACCTAAATTTACATAAATTTAATTTTAGTTTTTTTAAGAATAATGGAGCTAGCAAGTTCAAACTTTCTCCAAATACTAAAAATAGTCACACGCATACCTCATAAAATTTTTAAAACCATTTGACCAATTTTAAGGTAAGTAAAGACCTTTGAAAGTATCAGGAATATCTTGTTTTTTATTGGTTTTTATTTCATACAATTTAATTGACTGAATATTAAGATATGAAGATTTAATACAGGAATACTCATATGTATAGCTAACAGTAGTGAAAAAATCTCGAAAATCGTAAGTCAACTTTTTTTTTTTGTAACTATTTAATGTTATAAGTTTGATGGAACTTCTTTGTTTTATATAAAATTACATGTTTAAACGCATATAAAAAATAACCGGTTCAGCTGATCTTTATGAAACGTGGACATAGACAGATAATTACATTGCAAAACTTCTTCATTGCCTAATCGGCCGATTTTCCTCCTAGCCAATTCGAAATATTATGCACTGTATAGAACTGTTTGCTGCAATAGAATCTTCCGACTTCGATGTACACAAAATGTATCTAGTCACATTAACCCAGACGCTTACGCCTGGTACCTTACATTACACACAAAACAAAGCAAGTGATTTAATATAGATAAAAATGAACATAGATTACTTTGATATTAAATAATGAGAGTATATTTATCGACTGGATTATCGAAAAATAAATGTAATATCTATAAATAGCTCAAAACTCAAATATTTCCATAAAAACATCTTGAAAGTATGTTGATGATTTATGAATTTATCAAAATAGATTTTTATTGTTTATAATATTTTTTATAAAAATATTTATTACCTTACACATACACACACACGCGCACGCACATACACGCTCACAATTATTCAGTGTGTGTATATACATGGTGTGAAGTATGTCCGTTCTTTTAGATTCTGAATGAAGTGAAGAAGCTAGTGTTTTTACAATGATGTTTATTTTTTTTTTTTTTTATTTTTTTTTTCTGTGTACAACTTTTCGTATAGAAATACTTGTCCAAAAGTGCGCGACGCGTTGCCGTACACACACACACACACACACACACACACACACACACACACACACACACACACACAATATCTTATTATGTGATATCGTAGACGAGAGGAGAAGCGGGTGGATAATATTCTTTCGTATATATTTTTGCCACAAGATATATATATTATTTTAGGCTAGTTGCAAATTTTCATAATTTAAACCCGCGGCAGACGCGCACAATGCGTCGACGGAAAAATAGTCGGGAGAAAATCCCTTCGGAGCCGTCGGCTACACAATGGGAAAAACCGGGACCGAATGCGTGGCGTTATAGGATAAGGATTTGGCCTATGTAATCGCCGCCGCCGCCACCAACGCCAAAGCACAATGGGCCGTCTATTGATGATGTGCCCTGTTGTAGTCCGCCGTGCCGTTTCGCCTCCGGCCAACAATGACTGCCTCACATAACAATGACGTTGTCGTATGTCTGTGTATGTGTGTGTGTATGTGTGTGTGTGTGTGTGTGTGTGTGTGTGTGCGTGCACGACGTATAGCAATAAAGGTTCGGTACACTTTGTTAACACACAAGAGTTGTTTACCCGTTTTTGGGTATACCGTTGTTGCCACCCGTTTGAACGAAACGCTCTAGTTTTGAAATCTCTTTCTCGTTCAAGACGCAGTTTACAGTGCGCGGCAACCGACTCCAGTGTCGAAAAGCTAGAAGTGGCGAGAAAAATAAATAAATACGCTTCTCATTTTTTCTTTTTCTCTCCCCCCCCCCTGTCTACCCAGCATAAGATTGTAATTTTTTAATTTGGCAAAAGAACTAATATAATATCGGAACATTTTTAGATTCTCCGCTTATTATAGATTGTGTGCGTGACGCGTCATCGTAATTAAGCTTGAAAAAACTTACTATAACAAGTAATTGATTGAACGACGATAATTATTTTAAAAAGCCACGGGTGTTCTTCGTTCTTCGGGTATGATATTCGTGGAGGATGTATTGAATTTGAAAAAAAAACGATGAAATTTAAAACTAATACCTACTGTAATTAATGAGTCAGTGCAGTTTCAAGGGGGATCAAAGTTGTAATGTTGACCCCATGCTAACATCGTCTCCTTGAGTCAAGTGCCCCATTTCCTTTTCCCACTATACCGCTACTATCTAGCCACTCCGATCAAAATAAAAAACCCTAGAATTCGTGTGTAGTACGAAATACGTTTGTGTGTCTGATCCTAGTGCTTTGTTTTTTGACGTTTCCTTGCAACGATAACAGCGTGCACGCGTACAATGATGGCCGGGGAAAAAATAAGAATTATAATGAGTAATCATCGATGAATCATTATTCCGATATCGCACTACGGATTATAATACACATAAAACATATTGCATGTGGTTCACAGTTCCATAAATAAAACAATACACGGTATTATGACATTTGGACGTTAGATCGTCGTAGGCTGCTTGTCTGTAATAAACGTCATTATAGTATTTTATCAACATTATTATCATTGTATAATGCAATGCTGACTGAAATAAATAGGGGTGGGACTCGGGTGTACCGAGATTTCAACGACCTTTGATTTTTTTAAACGAATTCTATTGATTATACGTAGGCGTACACAGGTGCATTACCAGTATTTGTTTGAGGGGGGGGGGAACATTTCAATTTTAAACGTTGATGCATTTTGTAGAGGTTTTGAATGCCTCCCCTCATCCCTACCCTAAATCACAACAAAATATGGATGTAGATAAAACGCGTGAATGTGTTTTCTTTAATCATTATTATAGACAATAACAACTATAAGTTCAATATTCATTTCGTTAATAGCTACTGAAAATATGAATACGCATTATCTAAATAATATATATTAAGTAGATTACCTGCCTCACGCAGCGTCACCTTGAATAAGGAACAAATAATACGTAACCAATTTCATGGAATCCACTTAATATTTTATGTCAGTCAATAAAGATGAAAATAATACTGTAACTAATATAAGGAAGACGACATAAATAACAATATAATATTATTCATATCAAAATTATTCGGAAATATCTCCATGTAAATAAGAAGAGTAGGATTGAAATATATTTCATCAACAGATAATATATTTTTCATACGAACGGTTTTTGAGAGGAGAGCTTATACGTAACCCCCTCCCCCTCCATATATAAATACTTGTCCAAAAAATTCATACAGTTACATTTTAGATGGAAAATCACATTCAGATGGTACTTTGAACAGGTCATTTTTTAAATGCTCAATACATTTTTTTTAAATAAGGAAAAACTACCGAAAAATTGAGTTTACAGAATATGCCATTATACGAGATCTTCATGAAATTGATTTTAATAATTTAGACATAGCTTCAAAACTAACAAGACTAAAAACTTGAAATTTTCATCCATTTTCAACAATAAAGAAAATAAATACAAACGGGGAAAAATTGCTAGACTTATGCAAAATAAATTAGTATTATACTTGTTATCTATTCGAAGTAGTAAATAAAGATTATTTTAGATTTTGAGTAGAATGAAGAAGCTAATGTTAATTCTTAGTATTAAGACCTGGAAAATTTATACAATCATATTAATAAGTACTTATGATTTTGAAAAAGTATCGAAAATCGTAAGCCATCTTTATATATATATATATATATATATATATAAGATATTATGACCATTTAAAGTTAGAATTTGTGTTAAACTGGTAATTTTTACGTAAAATAATGATTTTTTTTTTAATCAAAATCTCATAAAACAGTGATTTTCAACCTATATATGTTGGCGACCTAAGATATTTACTTATTTTTTCTTGTGACCTTTTTGACCTTTTTGTGACCCGTTTTCCCACACCCACTTAATTTTTTCAATTATCGTAACTAAAAGAAACTATTACTCTGTGTATTTATTAATTTATTTAAAACCACCGCCAAAAATGTTAAATTATAAGCTTGTTTATCAAATAATTTACAAAAAAAGTTTCATTTATTATTTTTAAAATTATTTCATATTGGTAGTCCAAAATTAAAATATTATAAAAACGGTGTAAATTTTTAGCCATCCATTCAAAATTATTCGCTACTCAAAATTGGGTCGTGACCCTATGGTCGAGAACCGCTGTCATAAATTTTACTCTTAATCCAGTAGCTATTTTATTTTACTATTTTTTTTTTTTTTTTTTTTGCGTGTTTAGACACGTGAGTTATAATTTTCATGAAATTTGCCCCCCAGTGAATACAAGAATCTCGACAAAAATGCCAGTTAATCTAAATAATCGCAGATTTCTTCTCCTTATTAGGTATCACGTGATATAATAATGTACATAATTCATCAGTTATACAAATAATAAAATGACATGCATTATTCTGCTGTTAAATAACAATTAATAAACATACTGAACATAAAACCGATAATTAATTATTGAGTTGCACTCTGCTCAGAATGGTTTTATGGAAGAAATGATTTATTCTTTCTTTCAAAATCCGAGACTGTCATCAAGAGTGTCCCGCCCGAATAATATCCATGTACAGAGTAGGTAATATAAGTATTTTATTTGCCCCCGTGCTAAAATTATATAAAAGTCGAGCATATGAACACGTGATTAAAACATCCCCCCCCCTATGACTACACAACTGGTCGTACGTTCATCGAGTTAAGTAAAAAATCTAAATTTTGTTGTTATCAAGGACAACATTTGGAAACGGATAACTCATACAAAATTAAATAAACATGAAATATAGCGATTTGTATGTATTTGTACGTTGTGAGTTAAAAAAAAATTCGATGGTTTCCAAAAGTACCTATTGAAATTTCAAGTTTGAATAAATTTATTTATTTAAACACAAATATTTCTAAGTTTACAAATATTTGTAAGTTAACACGAATTTAGTCACATATTCTAGTTTATGATTTTTCAGATACTAAATCTGCAGATTTTTAAATCGAAATGTAGATTTTAATTTAACATTTTTTTTAATTAGTAGTGCTGAAATTTAGATGCCACCTCAGTTTTTTTTTTTTTTTTTTTGCTGTTTCAAAATATAAGATTTATAACTAGAAAATGTGTTTCAGATGATGCTGATTATTTTAATGTAGTTTTCATTGTTTAACAGATTGATTTTTCCCTGTTTTAATGCATTTTTCAAGTTTTTAGAGCATTTTCCCCAATTTTTATGATTTATCAATAATACACATGCACAAATAGCTGTCGGACACTGCCAAACACCCGTTTTTTTTTCATACAGTGTGAATGAATTGATAACTTAATTACTTATTATTTTAGATTACGAAATCAAAACTGTTGAAAGAATTTTTTTGTTAACAATATTCTAATTTCGTACCACGACGAATATTCCTGTGAAATTGTGAATCATGTAAATATTAAATAAATAGGTACCTATATTTTATTATAATTATACTAAATAAATAAAATTAAACATAGTGTTTGGTAACATGATTTTTATTATACCATTTTTCGAATGTAATAGAATAATAAATACTATTTTAATTCATTTTTTTAGTGCTTTTTTCCAGATTTGTAAGTCATTTTCGCACTTTTTTAGAACATTTTTTGCATTATTTTAGGACATTAAAATCCCATCTCTAGTAATGTGTATATTGTATAGTGTATATTTTCTTACATCAATACTAATAAAAATGATCTATTATTACATTCCTTTACATACATATATTTTATAGTTAGGAAAATATTTAGTTGCATCTATTCGTTTCAAATGCATTACGCTGTAAAAAAGTATTATAATATATTCTTATCACATAATATACTATAATGAATTTGATTTAAAAATTTACTTCATTAAAATTAGAGGTATAGCTTGTTCACCACTAAAAAAATTTTCCGACCCTCAGTGACGTACTCGTATTATACAACTATTTACAATACAAATGTAATTTGTAAGTTAGATGAAAAATAATACTGCCAGAATGAGTGGTAAAACGACTGACGATTTTTTCCTTTTTCGTAGCTTCGGGTCAACTATTATTACGTATAATGCATAACGCTCAAAACCAGCAGACACACACACACACACACACACACACACACACACACACACACACACACACACACACACACACATAATACACACATACATTCATATATACACAAATGCGTATAGGTCATATCAGTTCCTGCAGGTTATATCATTGCTACGAGTATAAAAGTCCTTGTTAAAGTCCAATGTGTCGTGGCTGAACAAAACAAAATTAAAATTGTGACGATTTTCACCAAATGTAAATCGTTTATTTTCAATAGGTCATCGTATCATATTAATAATATAATATGTAACCGAAATATGTTAGCTGTGTGAAATTTTGAGAATTTTATAATTTGTTAACAGTGAGTTTTAGGTATAGTGTTTTAAAATTTAACAAATTATAGCTATATATGAAATAATACCCATGTATTTGTTTACATACCTACTCTCAATAATGATTATTATTTTGGAAAAGATGTGTAATTTAAATATAAGATTTAGTATTGTTGGAAGTTGAAATACGTTTAAACTCTGCGATAAACTTCTGGACGTTTATTATGTGTAGCTTTAAATTACTTTAATCTATTGACGTTAATATATAACCTAGATAATGTTCGTAAAATGCTTCAGGCGTTCATTAAAATTTAAAAAAAAAAATTAAATATTTTTGTGCAAGATATAGTTTACGTTGCAGAGCAAGCACGAATAATATCGCTTGGGAATACGTATAATCTCTAAGACGTATTATTTTTATACTTCGTATTAAAAGTAGAACAAGTACAAAGTGTAAGAGAAAAAAAAAATTCGAAAAACTTAATAATTTATGTACTGTTTGTTTTTTTTTTTTTTTTTTACTCTGAAATGAGAATTGTAAATTACACCCGGAACGGAATTCGCATTTTCTTCTGGCTACTTTGATGCATCATGTGATTATAATGTAAATATTACCCGCTATTTATACGGTATCATTTTCCACCACGAATATTTAAAAGTGCACAGCGTTAGATTGTCAAACTATATGAACTCGGTGTATCTAGAAAAACGTATTTTCTCCAAATTAAATTTCAGCGTGTAAAACATCGAATAATTCTTCTTGTACACTGCGTCATGAAGTGAAATCCACTTAGCGCACATTCAACTAAATAATAATCCGTCTGCGTATATTCATTTATTTATGATACACTCATATTAACAATATAGGAACTAGTTTGTACTCACAATTTTCCGTATATTTTGCACATATGACTGTATTGTTAAAGCATAATATAGTCTATAGCTTTGAAAGCATACAAAAAATTAATAAAATAAAATGTTTAAAGATTATTACTTAGTAATAAAATAAAAAACCTATAATATATACTATATAGGTATATATATATATATATATAAAATAAATGTAATAAATGTATAATAAATATAATAAATATACCTAATAAAAATTAATGTTAATTACACTATATATTAAATTATAACTTTTTTTTTTTTAATCTTTTTCTTTTCAATGACTATTTTCTTAACTTTATAATGATTTTCGAAATCAAAACCGGTCGTAAATGAAAAAAAAAATACTCCAGGCCAAATTTATTATATTTATTTATTGTATTTTATATACATATATATATATATATATATATAATAACTATACATTAATATTTATTTATTTCTTTTATTATATTTTTATATACCTATGTATGAAACTATCTAATAAATATTTTAGATTCTGAACGAAGTGAAGAACCTAGTGTTTTTACAATGATGTTTATTTTTTTTTCTGTGTACAACTTTTCGTATAGAAATACTTGTCCAAAAGTTTCGATCAATAA
>JAIPRM010015115.1:0-10344 GCA_025469315.1 Stegophylla sp. TES_Ste_2020
TATTATTTTCTATTGTACTAACTTTTTAATTATATTTAAGTTCTAACATTATGTACTGTACTCTTGCTCTTCGGGGCGTTATTTTTATAAATAAATAAATAAATAAATAATTTTTTATAGTGCATAATATTTTCAATCTCAGTAACTAAGTGATATATTACAAGAGGCAGAAAGAAATTGTTCGATGGGAAGTGTTAGAAATTTCTTTAAGACCATAAAACAATACAAAACGTTCAACTCATGTCTAAAAACTATTAAGAATCGTCATGGCGAAATACTCATGGACCCTAAAGAAAAAGTCGAAAGATGGAAGGAATACTTCACTGAACTGTTGAACGCAGATATCCCAGATAACGCAACGAGAAGAACAAACCTATTTGGAGCAGAGCCAATGGCAAGTGCAGTGACTCGGGAAGAAGTCAATGAAGCAATAAAAGACCTAAAAAATTGGAAGTCACCAGGATCGGACGAAATACCAGCTGAACTCATTAAATATGGTGGAATAGAGATGCAAAACCTCCTTTTAAGGATTTGTCAGAAGATCTGGAAAGATGAGAGCATGCCAAAAAGCTGGAACGAAACCATAGTTATACCAATTTACAAAAAAGGAGACTAGTCAATTTGTAAAAACTATAGAGGAATATCACTGCTTAACTCAGCTTACAAGGTGTTTGCAAGAATACTATTAAAACGGTTAACGCCGTACGCAAAAGAAAACTTAGGCAGAAACATCTTACAGAAACATCTCTTAGGAAGAAACATCTGGCAGCTATTTGTTGATTTCAAAAAGGCCTACGATAGTATACATCGACAAAGTCTCTACAACATAATGGAGGAGTTCGGGATCCCACAAAAATTAGTGACGTTAACAAAAATGTGCATGGAAAATACACAGTATAAAATAAGGGTTGAATCTACAGAGTCAGAAGCCTTTAAAGTAAGAAATGGCTTGAAACAGGGAGATTCATTATCACCTACCCTATTCAATATAGCTCTAGAAAAAGTTATAAGAGAATTGCAGACAGAAATAACTGGAGTGAAAACCGGTTAGCAACACATACAAGTATTGCGATTTGCAGATGATTTAAATATACTAGGAAATTCCCTAGAGGAGACAAAAAAAGGAGCCCAAGCCCTTGAACAAGCAGCTAGCAAGATAGGTTTGAAAACCAATGCCAAAAAAACCAAAGTAATGGAGTTGCTAAAAAATGGAGACAACCCTGACATGGGGTCCCTAACCTTCGAAAAAGTAGATGAGTTTCAATATCTAGGAGGCATGCTGAGTGCTAAAAATGATTGGTCGAAGGAAATAGGAGTGAGGATCACCAAGGCGGAAAGAGCGGCATTTGTCTTAAATAAGTTCTTAAAATCAAAATTACTTTCAAAGAAAACTAAAACTAGATTATATACAGCAATAATTAGACCGACACTTACCTATGAATGTGAAGCTTGGATTACCACTAGCACAACCGAAAGAAGACTTGGGACCTTTGAAAACAGAATTTGGAGGACAATATGTGGACCAATTTATGATAGCGTCAATTTAACTTGGAGAAGAAAATACAACAAGGAACTACAAGACGAATTGGGAATTGCATCAGTTATCAGCTTTATAAGAGGGCAAAGGATCCAATGGTTAGGACACGTGATGCGGAGAAACGAGGATGATATAAGTAGATCAAGCCTAAATTGGAAACCAATGGGAAAGAGACCACCAGGAAGACCCAGGAAAAGGTGGTTGGATGTTGTGGAAGTAGACCTTGAAATATTGGGAGTACAAGAATGGAGGGAAGTAGAACAGAACCGTGAAAAATGGAGAGATATTGTGATGGCGGCCAAAACTCTTAGAGAGTACTAAGTGCCAGAGGAAGAAGAAGAAGCATAATATTTTCAAAATTCTTGTTCGGTAACGCTCGTGCTTTCAGTCAAAAATTTTACTTTTGAACCCATACCATTGAAAATATACATATACCTACGCCCCTGCATTAGATTTTACGTCAATACCTAACTATATAATATATTCGTTAAAACGACTTCAGTCCAATAACCGCTGTTTGTGAAATTGGTATTATTTTAAAATAACGGTATTTTGTAATAATTATTACACTCACGATGGACACGTTGGCGTAGATTCGGCTAAATGTTCGCACATCAAAACATCCTAGGAAACACTTTGGAGGTCTTTGGAGGTCCATTTTGAACGACGCGAGTCTTAAAAACCGGTAGTATTATATTCGATACTGATCGGTTGGATATAAATTATAATATTATTGTATGTTGCAACTTCTTGTGTTTATTATAAATAGGAGATAGCTTTCGTAGTGGCGTCTCCTGACTTGGTGCGCCAAGCGTTAATGATATTGGTTAGGAAATCCTCCTTATGAAAAAAAAAAGAAATAAAATTATATTTGTACATGACGATTTATTAAAATCATTCAATTTGCATAGCTCTTAAGTTTTGGCAAAAAAAAAAAAAAAAAAAAAATATAAAATATCTCCTGTATCAATGAGATAATATTTTAGTATAAAAGGACTCTGTGCAACAACGAGACAAGTACACTTTTTTTCGAAACTCACTTTTTGATGTTATCGTATACAGATTATTTTTTTCCTTACATTTCTATTCGACAATAAGACGAGTCCAATGATTATTTATGGAGTTATTGATAATGTTTCATTGCATCTTATGTAATTTTCGAAGCTGAATACGATGGTGTGAATTAAAATCCACGTGCAACAATAGTTTTATTTTATTTTGAAAATTCAATATTTTCGGTTATCATACTAAATACCTATTAATTATTTCACTTACACAAGATCAAGCGATGTAGTGTGTGGCGCAATGGTAACGCAACCGGCATATCACGCGACAGTGCCGAGGTTCGATTCAAGCCCGGCTCTCCGAATTTTTCGCATTTTTTTTTTTTTTTGCTCTTATATTATTAACTTCCTTGGGTTCAGAATCGTTTTATTGAAGAAACGATTTATCGTTTCTTTAAAATGCAATACACCCGTCAAGAGAACTCCACTCGGTGTGCAAAGAACACCCCGACGAGCGAAGTACACACTTTTTTCCCTTATTGAGTTGAATAAAACCTAAATAAACAACATTATAATTAATAATTAGTAATTATAATATAGTATAGCCAATCTGCTATGATAATGACTAATTCATTATACTTGGTTAATTAATTCATTAAATCTTTTAATTATTTAATTTAATTATTTAAATCGGTTAGTACCTAAATAAACGATGTCGAATAATAATAATAATAATGTATAATTAAAATATATTAAACTTTAGTGTATTACAGAAATAAATCAGTTTAGTTTCTTGATTTTGTTTAACAATATCAAGGAGTATATGTCTAAAAATCCAAAAGAAAAATGTATTAAAATTAACATAATAAGTATGATGTGGAATCCGGCTGCAACATTTTTCTAAAATGTAAAAGATTAATAATATGTAAACATTAAACAACAATATTACCTAGTAATGATAATATTGACAATAGGAAGTTTGTTTTAATTTTATAAATATACAAATGTCGTAATAGTATTAAAAAATAATAATAATAATGTGTAGGTAGTTACATTTATGAGCAATATAAGTAATCTTATATATGGATACCTAAATATTGTTAAGTATGCGCGTTTTGAACGAGATTTTGATATTAAAAGATTATATTTTAAATTTGTATTTATGTTTTGAATTTAAGTATTACTATTTGGATTAAAATTAAAATCATCCAAAGAACAATGGCCCGAAATACTAAATAATAAGTGTACTAAGTACTGGTAAAAAAAAACACTGAAGACCTTTTTGATATAATATGAAATAAATTCGAAACCGTTATCAAATAATAATTGTAACACACCCATAGAATTTCCTCAACACTTGCGTTGGCAAAAGTTTTAAAAGCGAAGGTAAGTGTTTTTTAGAAAAAAAAAAAAAAAATGTTTTGTATCAAATAAAAACGTACCCGCAGTCGTCGTTTGTGGAGTCCATTCGCTTTCTACTGTCTGCGAAGAGGAGCAAAATATTTACACGAGTTAATAATGCTCCAAACACATTTTTCCAACGTCATAAAAAAAAAAAAAAAAACCGAAATTCAAAACTCTCCAAAAACGCGTACACATAATATTAAATTAATAAATGATGCGGAGAATTATATTATGTCGTCGAGAGCTTAAAACGAAATTATTCGAAAAACGATGTGTTTATTCAGCAGTTATGACAGCCATAACGCAGAAACGAAAAACGAAAATATTTTTATGAAAATTATTATATTTTCTTACACAAAACGCCATATCGGTTCCGATACGCGCGTGTCGGCGATACAGAAACAAAAAAAAAAAAAATGCAAAAACGTCGCTTACAACAGGTGTTGTCGGGACAATAGAAATTTAATATAGCAACCGCGACGACGGCATCAGCGTAAAACATAACGTAAATGTTAACTCAAACACAGTACATTTGAAAAAAAAAAAATGCCAGAAATTTTTAATTAAATTATGTATTTATAAATCACATTGAAAACGTATGATCGTACAATTACAGTGTAAATCGAGTGGTAAAATCAGGGATAACGACCCAATTAATTTATGTCAATTTATTATAATATATATAATATGTCAATGTATTATAATCAATTAATAATTGAATTTAATATATTTTGAAAAGCATATTTTGAATATATATTAGAAAGTCATAAAAATAATAATAAAACGAGGTCATTACGATATATCGGAAGTCGACTCAAAATTTCATAGACATATGCAAAAATCACAGCAATAGTAAGTACTCCAGGCATAACAAATTTAATCAAAAGGACATAAAAAATTATCAGAGCACTTCAAAAAAAAAGGTGTGTACTTCGCTCGTCGGGATGTTCTTTGCACGTCGGGTGGGATACTTTTGACGGATGTAATGAATTTTAAAGAAACGATAAATCATTTCTTCAATCAAAACAATTCTGAACGAAGGAAGTTAATAATATAAATATAAAATAGTAGGTTAGATACTGTTATTTAATAGTGTATACATATACATGGCAGTCCGTGTAATAGTCTTAATATCAAAAATCAAAAATTTTATTACATTAAAACTGACAAAAAATTAGAAATTTCCGAAATTTTCAAAATGCTGTACTCAACTCAAAATTGATCAAATCTTTTTGAAATTTTTATTAAATGTTTTCGTAACTATTTTTAGTGGTTGGTGAAAATTTCAAGTCCTTAGCTGCATAATTTTTGAAGTTATGTCAAAAAGTAATTTTCAATTTTACGGAAATTGCGGTAATTGCATAATTTGCTGTTTTTTTGACAATTTTTCTTCAGTTTTTTCGCATTTTTAAAAGAAAATAATGAGAAATTTGAAAACGACCTCTTAAAAGTACGATTTTGGATCTATAAAGTTACTGATCGAAACTTTTGGACCAGTATTTCTATACAAAAAAGTATTCACAAAACAAGAATTCAAAAAAAGTAAATAAATAAATAAACATCATTGTAAAAACACTAGCTTCTTCACTTCGTTCAGGATCTAAAAGTGTGTAATTCGCTCGTCGAGGTGTTTTTTGCACGTCGGGTGGGATACTCTTGTATTGAATGATAAATACTGTGAATGATAGACTAATGTTTTAACAATGAACGTGAAAAAAAAAAATCTTTCAACGTATCAGCTTTCTAGATTTAACCAATTAAAAGTAATTCCGAGTTTGTTTCTTTCATTTAATTAACACAATGATAATGTGTTTATACTCAAACACTGATAGATGGTATTAATAGACTATTAATATATATTTTTTCAATTTCTTAAGATAACATTTCATAGAGAATTAAATTTTCTACAAATAAGATCCTTAGTACTAAAAACCGTGAATTCATTATTTTCAAAGTTTACATTCAATTCCGATTTTTAATGAGAATATTTGAACGAGTGTGTCTTCGAAGATAATAAATTCACGGACTTTTACAGTATTATAAATAGGGCTGTGAATTTGTAGGAGAGTGCATTTTTTTTTTTTGGTGATTGAGAAATATAACTTTGTAAGTACATAATTTGAATTATGTAACGACGAATTCATGTATGAAACATGTATTATTTTGCATTTTTTGACGTTTTTCATTTTTAGGTAATTTTTTTGCATTTTTAAGTCATATTTTCCTTTTTTAGTTCATTTTCCGGGATTTTTAATTAGATTCTGTCAAATAACATCTATCAAAAACCTTTTTTTGTTTTACACATTACACAGGTTGACACAATACGTCAAATTTAAAAAAATTTAAAAAACTTTAAAAAAAAAACATTAAAAATAATGTTTCAGGTGAATAACATTATACAAAATTCAAATTCAATCAACAATTTTATTTTATTTATATTTTTTTTTTATGAAATAAACATATTTTTATGCATGTAAAATTTAATCTATTAATGTAGTAATATGTATATAATATCCTTTAATATCAATATAAATATAAAAATTAAATTAAAAACCATTTTAAGTGCATTTTATACTATAATTTTTGGCATTTTATATTGCATTTTTTACATTTTAAGTGCATATTTCATTGCATTTTTTTGACATTTTCAATGCATTTTTCAAGGTCTTTTAGTGCATTAAATTCACAGCCCTAATTATAAGGCATTGCAATTATGTGCTAAACTAAGGGTATCAAAAGTATATAATGTTTTCAAAAGAATCGTACTATGTAATTTTTAAGAAAATTCAACTGTACATTTTTCATCTGGTTTCAACGAGTGAGCGCGAAAACAGGTCCATGTCCCCCACCCCCCCTCCCTAATTTTGAATTTGTGCTTTTTAACAATACCAATCGTTTGTGCACAAATGTGCAGCAAATTTCGTCGTTTGTTCACGTTTATTTTTGCACTTTTCCCTAAATTATTTCGGAGGGACTGTAGACATGGAGGGGTCCCCCTCCCTTTTAAAATTCTAATTTTCGACTGAGCCAATCGTCTTATGCATTGTTTTTAGCAGAAATATGCACGAAATCCGGTCGTCCGTCGTGCATCATGATAAAAAAAATAATAAAAGACTCGGAAACTATAATTTTTGATCCAATTTTTATGACAATTCAAATAGATAGATAGACAATAATATGACGCGAAAAAAAAAATTCTAAATTTTTCCAGCAATTTTTGTGTTCTTATTAATTATTTTTCCCTTTTATTGATTTATTAGATGAAATAAAAGTTAAGTGTAGATAGAAAAAAGCCGGACATACTTCACGCCACGTCGGATATTCTTCGCTCTTCGGGTCAGATACTCTTGTTCAGTTGATATTATCGACTTCCTTCGTTCAAAATCGTCTGATAGTGATGCGAAGTATGTCAGGCTTTCTCGTCTATACTCTCATATCTCTTTTCAGATATAGTAATTTGTGCGCTGATGTTGCAAATAAGAAAACTACAATAAACGTAATTTTTTTTTTTTACACGTAAATATGTATGTGTTGCCCGTTGAGAATAAAAACTTTAATTTACTTTACTTTTACTATAGCAATGAGAGTACATTTTTAAACAAATTATCTAAAAAAACAAAAAAAAATTGTACACGGTTATATGTTCTTAATGGTATCACGTCAAAAGAGCGAATGCAAAAAGAGCGAAAAATATATTAAAATGCATTAAAATTACATTAAATTATAAAATTCATATTACAAGTGTTAAAACAAAATTAAAAATATAATATATTATATAAACTTTAAAAATTTAAATTGACGAACGTATAATATAAATTTAAATTACTAATCATATGAAAAATTACACTCCCATTGAGAAATCATGGCTGCAAAACTGATCAGAAACATTATTATGTTCGGTTGTATGTTAGATTCTGAACGAAGTGAAGAAGCTAGTGTTTTTACAATGATGTTTATTTATTTTTTATTTTTTATTTTTTCTGTGTACATCTTTTCGTGTAGAAATACTTGTCCAAAAGTTTCGATCAATAACTTTTTAAAACTGGATTTGCCTCTAGATTGTACTTTAGAGAGGTCATTTTTTGAATTTCTCAATTCTTCAATTTTTTTTTTTTTTTTAAAAAAAACTACCCAAAATTTGACAAAAACGACTCGGAAACCATCATTTTTAGATCCGAATTTTATGAAAATAAGATAGAAAATCATACAAGAAAAAGATCTACAGAATCTAAAAAAGATATAATATAATGATAAAATTAATTTTAAAAAAATGTATTAATAATGTTTTATTTAAAGAATTAAGTCAGTGTTTAATTTAAATCAAATATAATTATTTGTATGTTTCTCATGTATTATCTATTGTTATTGTCGTTGTTGTTATTATTATTATTTTGATCACTTTCTAATACAGTGTTTGTTTAAAATTATGTTATTTTAAGTAATTAAGAAAATTATATGTTGTATACTGTTACTCCCTACACCACCACAAGCTTAGCTTAAAGGTGTAGGTGATTTTTTATTATTTATATAATGTTTTTCTTCTTGCATTATGTTATTTTAAATAAATAAAAAAACAAAAAAAATTAAAAAAAAAAAAAATATATAATTTTACAATTTACGGTGTTTTTTGAATATAAAATGCTCTCATTCATTCAAAATTCAACCGATTTCAAAATTGTTTTTTTTTCCCTGAGTAACTTATAAGTAATTCTACAAAGTGGCTATTTTCGAAATTTTTCAAAAAATTTTTTTGAATACTCAAACATTTTTTCCAATTAATTTACATACTGTATATATATATATATATATATTTGGCCGGTAGGTAGTCTATATGTTTGAGATCACTCGTTTAGACTAATAAAATTTCAAAATTTTCCAATATACACTTGAACGCGCGAGTACGAAGAGAAATGCTAAAGAGAACAATGATTCGACAGATATAAATACATACAATAATATATATATATTATTACCTATGTCACACGATATGATAATATGTTTTATTTTTGACAAAATATAATACCTGCTGAGTAGTAGCTTTGCCGGAGTGGAAAACGCGTACGTATTATTATTCAGACGAACATAATAATAATAATAATGATATTGTTATAGCTAGAAATGAATCCGTTTCTTGTGTACGTCTCGAGCGCTTATCGGTATTTCGTTCTTCAGAGGGTGCGTATTATACTACGGGCATCGATTTCTCACGAGATTAACTCTCGAGTGCTCGTCAATTTTCGTCAAACACCGCTGTGCAAATATAATAATATATAAAAATATTTTTGTCAAAAACGACAACCGCCCCCGCCCCCCCCCCCACTCGAGAAATACCGCGCGAATCCGAAAATGTATTTTGTCATCTACACGAGGTATTCATTACATAATAATAGTAGTAGTAATAACAATACCTTTGAAGGACGTATAGAAAATATTTGGAATTATGGAATTATGACGACATCCGGGGTGGTGGACATCTGCGGTCGGAAATCCACTGAAAAACAACAACGGGTGGGGGAGGGGGATCTCGCGACAAGGCGATATAATATGTTCTTCGATCCTCGCCAACACTATACCTTGTACTTTGTACTCGTCCATATCGTTTCGCAGACAACGCGATTATAATATTATTGTTATATTATTATAATAAAGAATACGACACGACAATCGACGACGTTTCGTCGTTGGACCGCGAAATTGTTTTTTAAAAATCCGTCATATTGTCTCGTATATTGACATATTATTATTATTATGTCATTCCGTCTCGATATACGAATAAAAACTGCTGCACTCGTCTCGCGATTACCCGAGATACTACCCAGCCGTCGTCGTCGTGTTTATTGTGCATTCAACCACCGGATGCCGCCGCCACCAACACCACCACCCCCCCCCACCCCACAACCACGGTTATTGTCGTCGATCCGATCGAGTCGATCAATGTGACGTACCTATTATATTTAACCCTCCTCCGTCACCACCGTCACAAGTATTTTTTTGGATTCTGAACGAAGTGAAGAAGCTACTGTTTTTACAATGATGTATATATATTTTTTTTTCTGTGCACAACTTTACGTATAGAAATACTTGTCCAAAAGCTTCGGTCAATAATTTTTTGAAACCCGATTCGCCTATAGATTGTACTTTAGAGAGGTCATTTTTTGAATTTCTCAGTTCTTCAATGTTTTTTTTGGAAAAAACTACCCGAAATTTGACAAAAACGATTCGAAAACCATCATTTTTTGATCAGAATTTTATGAAAATTTAAACATAGATAAAAAATCCTATAAAAAAGATTTTGGCGCAAGAAAATTTTGAAAATGTGAAAAAAAATTTTGGATATTTTTTTTCTTATATTATTAACTTCCTTCGTTCAGAATCGTTTTACTGAAGAAATGATTTATC
>JAIPRM010015116.1:0-10343 GCA_025469315.1 Stegophylla sp. TES_Ste_2020
TTTTTCTTATATTATTAATTTCCTTTGTTCAGAATCGTTTTACTGAAGAAATGATTTATCGTTTCTTTAAAATTTAATACGCCCGTCAAGAGAATACCACCCGTCGTGCGAAGTTCACCCATCGTGCGCAGTATGTCCGGCTTTTTTTTTTTTTTGCATTCTTTGCACGTTAATATTATCTTCGTTTAATATTTAATTTTTATCTATATTTTTCGTATAAATTGGCTCGATGAATAGCTCTTGATTAGCATCGTTATGACGTTGTAAGTCACACTCCAGAAGTCAAAAAAATTTTTTATTAAGATAAATATACCTATGTTTATATCGTATTACTCATACGATGCTCATTGTACAAAAAAAGTTGTAATGTTATTTATTCGTTTAAACTTTAATTTATTTCTCGTGTATCTAAATTGTTTGTTTTTGTAATATGTTTTGTTCACATTTTTATATCATAAAAACCTCTAATATTCATATAAATATTACAATTAGTACTTATTCGTTGATTATTCGTCCGATTTTCAAATAATATTCCGTCTGTATTTATTTGAGCAATTTTCCCATATTATGAATGTATAAAGGGCGTTTCCCTTTCACCCCCATAAAGAAACTGTTTGTGACTTTGCTTTCATGCGTGTGTGAACGGAGGTTCGGATTCGCGTTAATTTATGGTAAGACGTCATCACAATATGATAAACGGTATTATAATATTATTATCAAAGCTGCGTTAACTGTATGAAATTAATTTCTACTGTTGGTTCAAAAAACAAGAAAGCCACTGGGAAAGCGGTGGAAGTTATGTCAGTGAACGGTTTGCTTTTCTGTTTATACATATATATATACATATATATATATATATTCTCGACGTTTAGATAGTATTGGGTGTAAAACTTTGATGAGTTTGATGGATGTATATTGCATATAGTAAACACAATAATTATATTTGGATAGTTTAGGCGATCCCGAGGTGACAGTTACGACTCGGTGGTACGATAGTGTGTGACTATTTTCAAATTCGAAAACAATGGAAAATCATGACTTTCGGGAAAACGATGACGAGTGGAACTCGGTAAACTATAATACATTTATAATGAATCGCAATGGTAATAAATAGTTTTTAAATAGTGATATGCGCTGTAAACAAAATTGTTCATTGAATAGGGGAAAATGTGAAAAACACGAGAAAAATTAATCTATTTTAGATTCTGAGTGTAGTTAAGCAGTCAGCGATTTCCCAATGATGTTAGTTTATTTTATTATATTTTGTTCTCTTTTTATTCTATCTTATTTTTTTTTATTTTGTAGTATATGTCCGTCCGCATGGTACGTTAAGAGGATAATTTTTCAAAACTTATAATAATTTATCGAAAAATAAGGAAAAATTACTGACAATTTAGTACAGTGTATACGTGGCTACATTGTAATTAGGTTATTATATTTTCAGATTTAATCATTAAGCCGTAAATTCACTAAGCTTTTTTAACAAATTTTTTATTTCGTGAATCGTGTAATAATTATACCAGGCGAGTATAGCCACCTGTTGTGTTGCCTATATATGCGCATCTACGGCGTTCTTTTGTATATTTATAATAATTTACGCCAGCGTTTCCCAAACTTTTTCTCTGCCTACAATAATAAAAATTATTATAAACAATAATAATATCGGTCGTCTGACCGACGCCTAACCTATAATCATTGCATTATTAGCGAAAACGATTCATTTTGAAGTATTAGATTCTGAGCGAAGTGAAGAAGCTAGTATTTTTACAATGATGTTTATTTTTTATTATTATTTTTTCTACACACATCATTTTTTCGTATGGAAAAACTTGTCCAAAAGTATACTAAGGACGAAATGGCAATGGAAAATGCATTTGAGCGTAAAAAGATCTCAAATGTAGGGTCTATTATACCTCAGGCGACCGAATGAAGGTTAAAGCGGTGAACAATTTCAAAAAAAAGACTTTGATAGTCTAATCTTTATTCACTGAACATTTTTGAGAGATTTACGAATTCCTTATATATATATAGGAATTATATTAAATAATATAATAAAATATAACGTATAAAAGCATCATTATAATTTTTATAACGATGCTTTTAATAATATTCTTCTGTATTCTCATTATTTCGTATATTATCATGTTTAGCTAACGGTGGCTCCCTCACCCCTCCGAGAGATTTCTGGCTATGCTCCTGTAGATAACAATAATAATAGCATAAATTACAATACGGAATTCGATTAAAATTAAAATTCTATTTTTTAGATATATAACGCAATAAAAATCCGAATGTGAGCAAACGCGACTTGGACTTGGCAGGAATTATCGAGGCAGACGCTCTGTGACCTAATGACCTAACGCTCTTTGAGTGCTGTAACGGAATACTGGGGGTAGAGGGAGGACCGTATGTCCACCCTTCCCTTCAGGGTTCGCCCCTTCTTTACTGGAAATCCTTAACAGTGTGTCGAAAGTATTAAAACCCCTGGTACGCCACACCCTGGGCCGTGGGTGAAATAACGATGACCACTACGTATGCGTACATGTTCGCCAAACCATACTACTTATATATATATATATATACCTACGCCACGACGTCGTAATTCCTGCGGAACTTATCAACGATCCGGTAAACGCGCGCGTACGGCAGCGACCACTTCCGCACTGTGACGGCATTAAGGAACTACATAATGCGCGCAACCCTTCCCGTTCCCAAGTGTACGATAAACTTGCCATGCAGACGCTCTCTAAAATTCCAAATCCGTCTTAATGCTTTTCTCCGTGTAGGATTACACCGTCGCCCCGTTCGTGAATAAATCTCGTTTTTTTTTTTTTTTTTTTTTTTTTTTTTTTATACTTTGAGAAAGGAAAAAAAATGAGAAACGAGAACCCTTCCGTTCTCTCCGAGAATCCGCCACCCGCCACTTGCCCGTGTTCGTTTGCTGATGCCATTTCTTCGTTTTTGTCTATTAATCAACTTCTCCCTAAATACTTCAGTGCCATCGTCTGCACGGGAGGCGGGGGCGGGGTGGGGGGGGGGTTGCAAGGCAGGACTAGCAGATTAAAACTGTTTTGCTTTTAATACCCTCGGGGGTTAAGCCGGTACAAGAGTGATAGAATTAATTTGAAAATAATTCACCACCTCAGCTTTGAAAAACAGATCGTTCAATCCCTCCGAGCCGGGTACTATACATTGGGCCTGGAGAGGGTATCGAGAGAAAGGGAGAAGAGAGAAAGAGAGTGAGAGAGACAGAGAGACACAGAGAGAGAGAGAAACCTATCAAAAAGCTAAATAATATTGTACTCAATATTATAATAATAATATAGGTGCCAATTTAGTTAACAAACCCCGGCAAACGTAAATTTAATATTTTAATTTTCCGGCTGGTTTATCCTTGCCGGATAATACACACCGTCTATTACGATAATAACTGCATTATAATATAAGACAAACGCAAAACCGTCTTTTCTTATTTATAAGACGGTTCGTTTTCGACTGCAGTGCGTCGAAGACGTTTAAAAGAGTAAATATTATCATTTCATGCCGAAAATTAAATAACAGTGTAACAACGCCATTAAATATTGCTATTTTCAATCGAATAAAATCAACAAATGATTTGGTTATAGAATTTCTTAATTTCGGTTAACGTTAGAAGCAATCGAAAAGAATCGTTTCGATTATCATTAGGAATATTATTACCTAATTATTTGGAAAATAATAATTAAATAAATACCGCGCAGTTTTAACGGAACCGATGAAACAAATTAATACACCTTTATATACCGATCGATGTTGAATTACGACAATTAATCGTATCCAATCATTAGTCTCTATTAATACAATCGCTAATTAAATTCCGAGAAGAGCACTTACATTTCGAACAATACACTCGAAAACGTTTCGAGTTTCTCCAATAATTAGTTTTACCGAAACGCAGATTGTCTTATTATTCCGATCGAATCCGATATTCACGAATCGTATACTTACAACTATAATACCTGTTGCCTTCACGTCATTGCTTAAATCAAAGTGCAAAATTACATGTTTATCCATGCCATACGACACTCATACTTTACGTATATTTAATTTTTATCAATTGTTTTAATGTCTACTGATAATCCTGTTTTTAAACAAATATTATTTTCTCCGCAAATTCGGTATGAAAATATTATTTTTTTCTTTTCTCATTTCAAAATGTAAAAGATGACGTCATTTAACGAGAAGCTTTGGGATTTGCCTTAAACTAAAAATTTTCAAGCAATGGCCATGATTCTTCTTCAAATTGCAAAATTAAATCTCAGGAATTTTTTTACAGGATCATTCGTCGTAATTTTATTATACATTTTTTTTTTTTTTTTTGTATGTAATCTCATTTATTGCTTTAAAGTTAGACATGGTTTGAAATCATTAGGTTTTTACAAGACACGTACAAAATGCTTTTATTCGGTTTTGGTCTGAATATATCTTGAAAATATCATAATAGTTCTCAACATTAGTTACGGTCAGTCAATTTATTTATTTATTTTTGTTTTTAATTTAGTAAACTTTCAAAATTTCGCTTCAAGGGCATCGATTAGTGGTAGTGAGAAAAACATTTTTGATTTGGGTTCAATAAACCGGAAGACACGTAGGCGTATATCGTACGCGTCTGGATTGTAATTTTATAGTACCGAAATAAGCGATCTGGTTTTATCCTCCCCCCCTCCCCGCCGCCGTTGCGCCATAACATTTCGACGTCAGTACCATATTTTATTATTATTATTATTATTATTATCCGCGCATATCGTATATTATAATATATTGATACTTTTGACAAACGATTTGAAAACACTCCGGAAACGAACTCGGATCAATATTCGAGACGCGATGGCATCAAATATTAATAATGCGATGAGCGTTACTTTAAATTACTCTAGTTTCCGTGGCGCACACACATGTGGGTACTGAAATATTACCTACTTCCGATCACAACACATGGCGTTTGTCCCATTGACTTCGGACGCGACATATATATATATATATTATATTACAATATATATTTATTAATCTCCTAAAAAGAGTAAATAAAATAAGCGAATAAAAAATATCTCAAATGAAAAGAAGTTTTACCAATATAAAATTAATATAAACCTACTCGTGGTCAACCATAGCGTATATTATAGTATACAAGTCGATGTGCAGAATATTATTTTGATTTCTCATAATTCATAAACATAATTATTGCATATCAAAAAGCAAAAAAATACATTTTTATTAGCTTTTTTCTTTTTTTTAAATTGTATATCTAATACCTAACTCTGTAACGAAATATATCCGAGTAATAAAATATCTATTTACATTTCTATATCGATAAATTTTGTAAAATAATATAAATAAATTTTTTTATATTTTGTTATTATAATATTATATTTTCTGTATGATTTACTTTACATTTACAAATAATGAAATTTTCTTAAAGTATAACTTCTTATATTTTCATTAGACATTTTTTTTTTTTTCATTTAAAAATAGTGCTGAAAATATTCCAGATTTTGAGAGAGAGAGAGAGAGAGAGAGAGAGAGAGAGAGAGAGAGAGAGTTAAAGTTAATTATTTCATAATATGTGACTTATTTTGCAAGGTATCTATATATATTTGAAATATTATTGAGTGTTTTTTTTTATTAAATTCAGATTCCTTCAAATTTTGCTTGATTTTATGTTTGTTTGAGGAGGTGGCACCCAAATATTACTTGCACTGGCTTTTCTAGTACCTTCGTTAAAATGTGGACAAACATACAGATTAAAACTAGCCAATTTCACTCTGGTATACATGAGTAGTATTACCACACGATATCTTTAAGGTAATGTGAAAAAAAAAAGTTGTGGAGAATACGATTTTTATAGTAACTCGAACATTAAAAATAAAATCCAAATTTTTCCATTTTTACGGTCAAAAAGAGGGTGAGCGTGTTCAATGAAAATAAATCACCTTATATATCTTCGAAAGTAGATATTTATTGTATTATCACAGAATATTTTGTGATATTATTAACAAAAAAAAAAAAAAGAAGATTTTAATAAACAGAATTTGATTATTATTCGTTTGTAGACATTTTAGAAAAAAAAAAAAAATCGAATATCAAAGGTGATTTTTTTTTTTTTTAATAATAATAAAATTCTCTCAGATTTAACTTTTAAGTACATAAATATCTAATGCTCGGACTCTGATGTCTTGGATGTACTATATCATAATAATATTATCAGACTAAAATGAAACCATTTTAACACTCGTCTTGTTTTCATTTCACCAGAACTCCGTCTACTTATTTCTCCTTTGAGGTATGTGCACGAAATCTTTGCAGTTATTACTTCTGAGCTCCGACTATCAACATTGGTCAGAACGAACGATGGTTTCGTCTTCTTTCCACGAAAAATGGCGATAAACGGAAAAAGGAAAATGTAAATAATATGCCGTTCACTGAGCTATAGAGAAATATAAAATACGTTTGTTTTGTTGTAATCCGATTATTATATAATATTTTCTTTTTCGCATTCCCACTTCTAGTAATCCGATTTAACAGGAATATATGCTATAAAATGTATAATATTCAGCGGGTATTTCTCCATTTATAAATAAAAAAAAAATAATATTCCGGGATTTCGTGCGATGGAAATTCCGCATGGCCGATAAACTATACGTAGGGGGAGGGAAAAAAATTAAAAGCACATTTGGTGCAAGTATATATGAAAATGGTTAGTATTTTCGGCCGAATTTCCAGCAAAACCTTTAAACGATATATATATATATATAAGTTTTGCCCAGCGTCAACGAACGGAATCTCAGCGTTTGTTTCTCAGCGAATTTTTCTTCGTCCTTAACGTTTATCAACATTAAGGACGTCGTCAACGGAAACAATTCAACGAATCACTCAAATTTGATAATTTGGTCACATTGTGAACGGTTAAATATTTTTTTTTTCAAACTCATCAGACAAAACAATAGCTGAAATGATAATATAGAAGTTTAGAATTCCAACACCGAATTTCTTCTTCTTCAGAAGAGACATTTTCATAAGATGTTCCTAGATATATAATATTATTATAATAATAATTTAATTATAAAGGCGTGTGCATGTAATATTGTAAACATCATCCCCATGATATCCATAGATACCAATCAATAATCGCATCGACTACTTTTTTCTACCTCAGTCGATTAGTCCGATTTAGTTTCACGTGATTTGTAACAGAACTCTAGAATTATAACATATTAAGTTAGGTTAAAACTTTCAAACTTTATAATAAACGAATCTCGATGTACGCGTATCGTATATAAATCGCGCGTACTCCCTCTACACGCGGAATCCCTTATCTAACAAATTGACGGACATGTATCAAGTTCTCTTTCAATATTTCTTCTCGTGATCACTATAACATATTATAAAGACGCGTCGATTAATAGGTGGAAATTCGTTTTGACATTCTGATTAAAATTTCCACCGCTTTAATATTTTACTATCAGAGTTCTTGTGCATCGCCCATAAACTATTGCGTCATATACTGCCTGTGAAAAACAATCGATCGAGTATAATAATATTATATTGTTTCCAAATCTTACTATAAAATGGATCAATTTAATAGATTATTTTTCGTAGTAGACTAATTTGGTATTGAATATTTTAAAATTTATTCATACTCAATTTTTTTAACACCCTAGCACGATATAATTTTGAAACTTGCAGGTTCAAACGAAATGTACAATCAGTTTGACTAGAGTTTAAATTCTAAAGCATGTTATGAATCTAATTAATTTGTCTGGCGAAAAAGTATTAATTAATTATTCGATTATTGAGTTTACACGATTATTATATGACTTAAACGTGACAGTTTGGTCACAATGTTACAATGTAAGTTTTATACCAACGATGTACAAAAATCATAATATTTTTGATTTGTTTCAATGTTGATTATTAAATAAAATCACAAAAATTTCGCACAGATATTTTGGATTTTATGCAAATTATAGAATTTACCATAAAAACATTTTTGTATTCCTATTTTTATCAATTTCTCGTAGTTTTTTCAAAAACAGCAATCTCGTAAAAATAATATTTGTTATTAGTGAAAAAAATCACTAGAGTACATTTGACATATTATTATAATAATAATACTCATATATAAAAGAAAGTATAAATATTAAAATATTGCATTGCACTGTTCAGTTGAGTTCGATGTCTTTTGTGTGTCAGTTTGACAGTGCATTATCACATGGATGTTAATATTTCGGAAGTTTTTGAAACCCGACGCGGGAAGACGTGCCATTCCAGAGGGTTTAAAAAAAAAAATATGGTCCTTTTCTATTTAAATTCGCTCTCGGAGCAAGTATAGAAAATTTTGCAAAGTGAGCAAAAGTCTATGTGAAGTGTATTTCAATTTCTTATCTAATTTTCCCGTAAAATATCATAGCCATATGCATTACTAAGGGGTATCAATTGTACCATTGCTACCCTCGAAATATTTTTGAGGTAACGAGACTAATTATTATTGCTTTACTACCCGCAAAAATACTATTATTTTAAATTAATCATCATCACTTTAATGCATAGGTATATATTTATTAGATACAAAATAAAGAAATATACATATTTTTTTTTGTAAATAAGACGATGAACTACTGTAATTTGATTTCTCGACAATAATATAATTAACTAAAAAATAGTAAAAGCTTTAATTCTCTACACTTTATAAGCTATGTGTACATTGAACAGAACCTATTAAAAATCTAATAAAGAAAATTTTACTTAAAATTATAAAGTTTGTCATTATAACAGAAATAAATTATTTTTTACCCGACCAATTTTATATAATAACTGAAAACAGAAAAAAACTCGATGGAAAAAAAAGTGTTAGCAAAAAATTTCAAAATTTTTTTCTCATATTTTCACAAAGTTAAGATTAAAAAAAGAGACTCTCCGAGTTGTTTTTGCCAAAATTTGGGTAATTTTTCCGAAATTTTAAGAAAACTATAGAAGATTTTTGGAAAAATAACTCGTCGAAAGTACCATATAGAGGGGTGAATTGTCACTCAAAAAGTGGCTGGTCTTGCTTTTGAGTATGTATTTCCATACGAAGAAGTATTTACTGGGAGGGGGGAGGGAAATAATAAAGATAAACAAAAAAAAAACACTAGCTTACATTCTAAATCTAAAATATTTTTCATAAAATCTGTTGATGCAAATAGTCCTGTGTTGTAAAAGTGAGGAGAGAAAATGTGTTTGAAAACAGTCATACGCAAAACATTTAAACATTGTAGGAAAAATTTTGAGTTTTGTTATAGTTTATGTGCGCAAACGAGTTCCTATATTCGGATTATTTCAGCGCGTTAATGTTAATGAACACTTTCAACAAGAATTCATTAATTATAAATTTCGTGTACCAAAAATATAACTGCCTTTTCTATGAGTTAACATTTTCATAACGTTATTTTTGTAGATAAATAAAATTTAACGTGGCATATTTTTAACGAGATAAATGTTTAAAGCATGTTTCAAGTTTATTTCTCCGAATTAATAGAGTTTATAATTGTATAGTTAATTTGTGGAACTTAAATTGGCACAAGATCTCGGAAAATAAGTTAAAAGAGAAATCAAGCATTCTGTTGAACTCTGGCCTAAATACACAGACTTAAACCGAAAAAACGAAGTAATTTTTAATCGACTTACAATTGATCACACTAGACTCACACACGGACATCTCATGGATAAGACGGATCCACCCTTACGCCCAACATGTAATACAATCTACTCCGTAAAACACATCATCATCCCAGACAACATGTACGAAGCAATCGGTCCATTTTCAAACTTCCAAAACATAATTTTATACTTAAAAAAAAAAATTTTATAGTTAAAAGGATTTTTTTTTCCCCCAATGCGCATTGAATAAAATTTCCATAAATATGATTTAAGGGAGGGGGGCGGTGTCCGGACAACCAAAACACTACCCTCGGTTGCGCCATTGTTTATTTTACGTATACGCATCGGTAACGACTAACGGTATTCAGATGTCAACATGTCCTAAACCTAAGTGTTCGGTTGTTGGTAAAGATGATTTTTGACTTTTGGTGAACATAATATGTGTTTAAATATAGATATATACGCATTTTATCGCGCCATCATATTATCCACGGCCGTCGAATGGGTTTTTTATTGACGTTAAGTACACAGACGAAGCGACCAAATAGTGATTTATCGATCGAATAGGTATGTATTTGTTTTTTTTTTTTTTTCAAGTTTTTCCGCACAATATTTTTCTTAAGAACTTCATTTAATTGTCGGGGCGATAGAAAAAAAAAAAAAAAAAA
>JAIPRM010015117.1:0-10342 GCA_025469315.1 Stegophylla sp. TES_Ste_2020
ACCACAGTATGGTTTATCATATACATCGAGTTTTCTAAAGTGATTATAAATTAGTTAAAAAGTAATTATATTCCAATACAGATTTATTAAATAAGAAATAATTACTTAAGTTTGCGAAATCGTCCAAACAATTTTCCAAAAGCTTGTTCAACAACAATCCTAGAACTACTAAGCTTTTGATTGAAGCAAATTTGAGAAGGTGACAAATGTCCCGTATTCTTATAGGGTTCCATCAATGCTTCGGTAAGAGGATATGCTCCATCGCCAAGTATATGAGTACCTTCGGGTATAACCGTCCAGGAGTTGTCTAACAATTTTTGGCCTATACCACTTCGTCTATACACTCGTGCATCATGTGAAGCTCCAGGCCACCCAGCAAATACATCAGTGAACATACACTCAGAATCCACAATACCCTTAATTAATTTATTGAAATATAATTGAAAATATAGCAAGATAAAACTATCTTAGTATTGGTTTGTTTTTTACCTGTAAAACAATTGACGCTACTTGCTTTCGATTTATAAACATAGCAGTGTTTAACTTAAGCATTTTTTTTCTGCCCACCCAAGGTGCAAGAATTTTAATGTGACATCCGTCAATCGCACCAATTACATTTTGAAACGCCGCTGGTCTTAAACAGTTAAACTTTTCAACAGTTTCAACTGCTTTTTGTCCAACAGGCCATTTAATAAATTTTTTAGAAATTTTGTTAAAGTTAATTAAAAATTTTTTCACAATTAAATGACTTGTACTTTCTGCCACATGGAACCTATTGGCCAATGGTCTAGAATAAATTGAGTAATGATCAAATTTTTTAATTTCAAGTATCTAGTTAAATTATATTTAATATTTTTTTTTATTTATTACCTGTGTGTTTCACAGTTTGCCATAAACCATAAGAATATTAATGTCTGTTTTTCAATTGATATTCCTTTACACTTAGGTTGAATTAAAAAACCTATATGCGATATTAATACTTATATTACATAAGAAGACATTATTTATTATTATAATATTATATATTATATTAATGTACATGACATTATTATAATGTACCTGTTCAAACTTCGTATAAATAAACATAAAGTAATCGTTTGCCTTCATAATACCTTGTTGTATTTAACTTAATTTTATTTATTAGTTGGTAAAATTATTAGTTAATATTTTAGATTCAGAACCAAGTGAAGAAGTAAGTGTATTTACAATGATTATATTTCTTCTTTATTTCTATGAACACTTTTTCGTATAGAACTACTTGTGCAAAAACTCTATCAGCAACTTTTTGAAACCAGATATTCCTCTCGTTGGAACTTTAGAGAAGTTATTTTTTGAATTTCTCTACACTTAAATTTTTATTTTCGGAAAACTACCCAAAATTTGACAAGAGACTCGGAAACTATCAAATTTTGATTGACACTTTATGAAAATATAAACATAGATAGACAATATAAGAAACATTTTGGTGCAAGAAAATTTTGAAAATGTGGAAAAAAAATTTTGGACATTTTTCTAACACTTTTTTCTCATTATTTTTTTTTCCTTTTCTTTTTTTGATAAAAAAAAGTGAAGTAAAGTAAAGTAAAGTATAGACAAGAAAGCCCGACAAACTTTGCACCACGGATATTCTCCGCTCTTCAGGTTAGATACTCTTGGTGGATTCAATGAAAATGACAACTGTTATATTGTTCTTTATATTATTAACTTCCTTCGTTCAAAATCGTTTTATTGAAGAAATAATTTATTGTTTCTTTAAAATTCTACACACCCATCAAGAGTATCTGACCCAAGGAACAAAAAATATCCGTGGTGCAAAGTATGTCCAAAATTTATTTATTTTATTTTGCAATAGTAAAAAGCGAGACATACTTCGCACCATGGGTATTCTTCGCTTTTCGAATGGGATTTGGTGAGTGTACTAAATTTTAAGATAACTAAAAACATTTCTTTAATAAAATTACTTAGATCGTACTTCAACCAACAAATTGTAACCAAAAACACAACACAGTAGTAAGTAAAATTTGTAAAATTAAGTTCATGAATTTAATTCTATTGTACTATTCAAACCTCAACACTAGTACGGGTTAACCTGAAGTGGCATTTGAAGTCAATATCATTCATCAATGGAACAGTTATTTCAGCAAAGTTACATATTTTACTACGGAGCAGCTTCTTAGTACAAATTATAAAATCTAACTCATCCGAAAATTCAACAATACCATCCATAACTAAAAAGTATAATCAACAACAATTACAGATATTAGAAAAATTAAATATACCTGCTTCAAGGTAATAATCAATAGGTTATATTACTAAGAGTAACAGGGAAACATTTTGATGAGAAAAGGGTGGGTATAATAAAATCCACAGTCTTATTTTTACTAAAAATATATTCATTGATGGATAATTTTAGTTTGCTACTATTTATATTCATTTTAAAATGAAAACAAATTAATTATATGAATAGAATAATAAGTTAAAGACATAAGTAGCTAGTAATATTAGTATTAGTTAATAATTATTACAATTTACAATGATATAATAAGAACGAAGTTCAAGGTAGATCTGTGGATACTGGACACGATTATAGATAGATTACTATCTATAATCGTGATACTGGATATAAGAATTTTAGATTCTAAACGAAGTGAAGAAGCTTATGATTTTACAATGATGTTTATTTTTTATTTTTTGTTTCTCTTTCTGCAAACACTTTTTCGTATAGAAATACTTGTCCGAAAGTTTCGATCAGATTTTCGTAAAATTGAAAATTTATTTTTACCATAACTTCTACAATAATGGAGCTAGAACAGTGACTAGAACAAAGTTGCTCGCTCCGCTCGTAATAATTAATTTTTACTGAAATATGTTATTATGTGTATTATTAAGTATTCATTACTTTAGAATTTTTCTAAAAAAAAATAAAAAAATATACTATAAAGTATTCCATTACTAATTTAATACTAATAAAACATTAATTTTAGATTCGGAACGAAGTGAAGAAGCTAGTGTTTTTACAATGATGTTTATTTTTTTAATTTTTTTTCTGTGTACAACTTTGCGTATGGAAATACTTGTCCGAAAGTTTCGATCAGTACCTCTCTGAAACCGGATTTTCCTATAGATGGTACTTTAGAGAAGTCATTTTTCGATTATTATTTTGGAAAAAACAACGCAAAATTTGACATAAACAACTCGGAAACCATCATTTTTTGATCCAAACTTTATAAAAATGTATATATAGTTATCGGATAATATGATTAATATTTGGCGCAAGAAAATTTTGAAAATTCGAAAAAAAAAATTTGGACATTTTTTAATTAATTTTTTTTTAATTTGTTTTCTTTTTCTTTATATTTTATAAGATAATAAAAAAAGTGAAGTAAAGTAAAGTAAAGTTTAGATAAGAAAGCCGGACATATTTCGCTTCACGGGTATTCTTCGCTCTTCGGGTCAGTTACTCTTAGTGTGTGTGTTCAAAATGACGACTATTATTGTTCTTTTTATTATTATATATAACTTCCTTCGTTCAGAATCGTTTTATTGAAGATATGATTTATCGTTTCTTTAAAATTCAATACACCAACCAAGAGAAACCCACCCAAGGTGCAAAGAATACTCCATGGTGCGAAGTATGTCCGGCTTTTTTTTCTTCTAAATTTCCAACTTCATAATCAAATTTATATTTCATAAACAATGCCGATAAGCATAGGCTCAAAAAACATGTTTGATTAAATTTTTATGGATACTTAATTAATAAATAGATTATAATACTCGTATAATCGGGCCCAAAAATTCACATTAATTAGAGCTCAATCACTATATGTTAGTTTTCATATTTCATGATAAACCCTAATAATAATTGTTAATTTGGTTAAATTCTATAAATTTTTTTTGTAACATTTTTAAGTTAAAGGTTATTTATTTAATCGGCTGACATATCTAAATATTTTAATTCATGGCAAAACTACTATCCATGCTTACAAAAACCAATTAATAATTATTTTTGACATATTATCTAGTTATAAAAATACTATTATAATGTATATATATATTATAAAAGTGTTTGTGAAATATATCTAAAGAGGAAATAAATACAGACAAAAGTTGTATAAAGGATCCAAAATAATACAACATCTATTATTTTAACCAATGTTGATTGTTGTATTACACTGACTTGATTTTATTATGATTCAAGATTTAAAAAGAGAAATAAAAATATCTTATACTTCTTTAAAGTAAGTAATCACTATTGTCACAATGTATGTAAAAATTCTTAAAAATATTCTAAATTGTACAATGCAGATGCATATTCAAAAATAATAATAAAAAGTGTGTTATATTTATTTTAAAAGAATGTATCTGTTTTTTTTTTGCGAATGAATCTAAAATTTCATCTCTATTAATTTTTTTTGTAATATCCTTTTCTATATTAATAATAGCTAAATTATTGAATCTATTTTGCAACATGGATGACCTTAGCCATGTTTTGATTCTCCTCATGGCAGAAAAACTGCGTTCACATGAAGAAGAACTTATGGGGAGAGTGAGTGCCACTTGCAAAAGTTTATACATGTTTGGATATACTTCTTTAGTTATTACAGAAGTCAAATCTTCTACATCAATATTGTCTTTTCCGGTGGTTAAAAGTATGTAGTTCTTCAAAACATCCATTTCTGATTGAACACTTTTACTTTTTATATCCAATAACTCCTAGGAAATAAATAATAAGTTATAAACGTTATATCCTTTGAATAACTTATTATAGGTACCTACCTAATGGGTACAAAAAACTATAAATATTATTAATTTTGAACTCATGATCATGAACTTGTTTAATAATCATTCATTCAAATATGCTTATTTTATTAAGTATATTTTACTGAAATTACCTTGTAGTGATTAATAAAAAATTCACTCTTTTGAAATCTTAAATTAATGAAATTGTCTACGGATTCAGCCATTTGAAGACTATCAGTTGAAAACCTTTTCTTTAAATTAACTACTATACAATCAACGATCTTGAAATAAGCATTTACACAATAGTATTTTTCAACTGATGAAATATTTATTTCAGAATAATTAGATGATTCTGCGCCAGTAGAGGTTTCTAGAACAAAATCTCCAAGAGCATCAGGTTCACGTCTTACTCGCTTACCTATTGATTATAAACAAATTATGTACAATTAAAAAATAGCAAGTTATATTGAAATTTATTTATTTTATGAAACTGACATTGAGCTTGGAATGGTATGTCAAGTTTAATATTATTTTTATCACAAAATATTTTTATTTCTATCCATAAGTCACTAAAGCCAGAACTAGATCTAGCATTTTCAAAACTCTGTATTATGCTCTTAATTAGATTAGCTGCCTTGCCCAATGTTGCGGTTTTTGCTTGAAACATGCTGCTTAGTATATTTATCTTGGATAGTACATTATGCAAAATATATAGATAAACGATAAATAGTCCTTTTTGCATTGTTGAAAGTACACCTGTAAAAAATATTCAATATTATTAATTCAATAATATTAAATCAGTATTACTTCTAATTAAGTAGATAATTGATAATAGTAATAATTTAAAAACAATAATAATACCTATAGCTTCGCTCACATTTCGGTCCAGTTGATTATCTATTTCTTCTTGCAAAACTGCAACAATTGCTTCATAATTTTCTAATACTGATTCACAGTTTTTCATTCTACAATTCCACCTTGTATCAGATAAAGAGTTTATTTTTAATACTTTTACTCCTAATTTCTTTTGCATAGAAATTAGTGCTTTATTTTTAGTAGGATGAGAAAAGTGATTATACAAAGATTCCATAGTATTAAAAACCAATCTAGTTTCCTAAAAAAAAAAAAATTATAATAATGCTAATTCAAGATAAAAATTAATAAAATAAAATTTAATTCAAAAGTAATATAAAAGTAAATTTTTACCTTGATAATTTTGCACATATCAATGACTATGAGATTCATCCGATGAGCCATGCAATGTGTATAAATGGCATAGGGGAATTGGTTTTTAATTTTAGCTTGAACACCATTATATTTGCCTGACATTACATTGGCACCATCATATGATTGGGTTATGATATGATATTTTTCTAAATTGTTCTCAGTCAGGTATTCAAAAATTTTGTTACTTAGTGATTCTGCATTTTGATTTTCGGAAACATCTATAAATCCTAAAAAACGTTCTACCACCTTTAGACCAACAGTGTATCTTACACAGATGCACATCTGTTCCTCCTGAAAACATCTAACATTGGATATCGATTTTAAATATTAAGCAGTTAATTTTACTAATGATGTAATCATTTGTACTTAAATATTACCTTGCTTCATCAACCATAATCCCAAATATTTTATTACATTTAATTTCCTCAGTTATTATGCTTCTAATGCTCTCAGCAGATAAGTTTACTAATTCATCTTGAATTAAATGGCTGGTGAAATTTGTAGTGTTGCTGTATTTTTCTTCAAATTCAGGGCAATTTTTCGCTAGCAAACCACATGTTTCTATAAAATTTCCTACTCAACGAAATGCATAATTAGAATCTTATAAATATTATAATGGATAAATAGGTTACTAGATAGATAGATAGATAGATAGATAAATAGGTACTACAATAGACGCATACAACATGAGTTGAAGTGTGGAAATTAACAAAAATTTTAGTTAGCATTTATAATTTGTATACAAATTATCATATATTTTGTGAAATAAAATAGTAAAATCAATCAGGTAATAGGTAACAGTAAAATGCAAATTTGCATGAATGAAATATAAATAACTGTAAAATAAAATTCCCCCAAAAAAAGTTTTGGGTAAATTCGAGGGTAAACTAGAAACCAGTTCCTCAATTTATACTATACCTACTAGAGTATTTACTACTCACCTCTATTTAAAGAAAATTTAGATTCATCATGTCCTCTCAGAGCTAGTCCTTGGTTACCCAAAAATAAGATTATTTCAATAAGAGTTTTCATATATTTTCTATTCTTTTCAACAGTAAGTTTATGACTTGATGATATTTGTTCATGGATGCTACCAGATGATTTAGTTTTAATGTGCTCTTTCCATTTAGTCATACAAGTTAAATGTTGTTTGCAACTTGAATGTACTTCTAGTTTATTTTGCTGCTTATTTCCTTTTATCCCTCTTGATCCAGACAACTAAATTTTAATAAATTATAGGTATTATAGATAGAAAATGGAAGACCTTAGTATCATTAAATTTACTTTTTTCCAGTTCCTAAATCCAGTTGATGTAAACACGTCATCATATACACTTTTTCCTGCCGAATAATTGCGACAACAAAAACAAAAAATAGCATCATTCACAATACTGTATTCAAGCCACTCATACTTTTCGAAGCATCTATGATTAAAACTACGATTTTGGTTTCCAAAATAAGTTTTTGGATAAGTCTGAAACAATTCAAATGTTACAGATGTATCACATTGACAGTCTAGAACAGTGGTGGTTAACTCATAGCCCGCCATGGATAATTGTATAGCTCAAGAGATTTATCCCACTTTTATAAAATATGTATATTTTAGTGCAGAATATTTCCTGTCGTGAATTTACGATATTTTATTTATAATAGATAGGTAATAAATAATAAAATAATATTAATACCTATAATAATAAAAAAACTATATTATATTACATACCAACATTATTTTGTATCAGGTCGAAATCTAATATGATGATAGAAAATATATTAGAAATATAATTTCTAATATATTACTCCACGATTACTCCTAGAATCCATTGAATTTAAACAATCTAGGTCCTAGATTGTTCAAATTAGATTTTACAAGTTTCATACTAGGTAATTAAGATTACTTACTTTCAATAAAGGACGAGCAGGCCCTGTTTCAAGAGTTCCCAAATCATTTATAATAGTTTTATTTAACTGTAAACTGTTTGTCAAATGTTCATTTTCAATAGATTTTGTTGCTGCGTCTATGTGAGGAACTGAACAAGACGGTTCCAATAAATCTGGTTTAGTGGTCAGACAATTTTTTTGTTTTAAATTAAATATGTCATAGACCTTTTTTGACATATTTTATAATTAATAAGGTGTTACTTTATAGGCAATCGAAAAAAACCAAAACAAAGACACTATGAGAGTATTTTTTTACACACAATGTAATTAAATGATTAAAATAAAATAAAAACACAATATCAGAATCAAAAAGGACAACGGTAGACACACCACGTATAGTTGACACTAGACAGTATACATTGAAATTCGAAATGGGTGATTGTAATCATAAAATAAAGATAGGTTGTAGTCACAAATCATGGATAAATATATATTATATTTATAGATAATAATAATATACATATATATCTTAATCCTTAGTTGTAGACGTTGTAGTAATAACCTAAACATTCTAAAATAACTTAGCTGGAAAAGCTAGGTGCCGATAACAGATAAGCAATAATTACCGGAGTTTACATTGGTATTTTTGTACCTATTTTTAGCTTTCACAAATCATAACCTTTAGCCGCAATAATTATTAGAAAATAACGAATTACAATAACCAGTGGTTATTAAAGTGTCACACTAGATTGAACTGACTGGAGCATTGGTACCAAAAAAATTGCAAAACGAATTTTTTTTTATGCACTTATTTTATTTTGCGATCCAATTGTTTTAATTGGAAATTGCTATACATTTGTAATTGTGATTACTTGTTATATTTGAGGGGGCTAATTTCTCGATTTTTACATTTTGAGGGGGCTTAGCCCCCTCAAGCCCCCCCAATTTCCGCCTATGAGCTTGAAGCTGAGCATCAGAATATAAATCCTGGTTTCAATTCTCAAGTCAATAGTTATAATTTAAAGGGTAAATATTTATTCTATTTAAACTTTGACTCTAATTTATATATGACTTCTGATTTTAAAGTAAATACCTATTTTATTATCATCGACATTGTTGCCACACAAATATCAGATAGATTTAATGAAAGCACAATGCCTTTAATAAAGGTTATAGCTCTTTTTAATAAAAAAGGCTAATTGAAGTATCGAAGTCTAATAATCTACCTATTGGTTTTGAAGAAATATATGGAAAATTTGTATCCGCGACTGACCTAAGAAGAGAGTATGTACAGTTTTCACATGCATACTTGAAAATAGAACAATCTGTAGAATTACCCAAAAATTTACACGTTGCAAAAAGACGATGATTTAATGAGTGTTCAATATTCTGATTCAGACATCCAAGAAAATAACGATGATGATGATGATGATTATTAAGAGTGTCATGAAACTGGACAATCTTCTTACGCTTTGTTTGACGTTTTCTGTAAAACTGGATTAAAAGATATTTTCCCCGAATTGTACACAGCTCTCTGTATCTCTCTTACACTCCCAACATCAAGCGCATCACCAGAAAGAGTATTTTCAAAAATGAAACTAGTAAAAACACGGCTTCGAAGTACCATGAGTGAGGAGCGACTTGAAGACTTAATGCTCTTATCTTGTGAATATGACATTCCCATTGATCCAGATGAAGAGATACAGAGATGGCGTCATACAGTTCAGTTTTAAAAAAACTATTGGTTTAATTTTATAGTCAAATATGTAAATATTAAAAAATTAAAAGAATATTTAGAACAAAAAAATCAAAAAATGTTCTAATCTTACTATCTACTACTAAAATGTAATGAACCATGTCATACTCAGGGGCAGACTGGCCAAGGAGGCGAAGAGGCAATCGCCTCCCGGGCCCTCGGGCCTCGATCATGTCATATTAAAAATTATTTATAATACATAATATTAAATATAATGATAAGGCACCGTTCATTTACTATTCATATTATTTACATACATTAATGTTGTCACGGGCTTTTAAATTCGAAGAATTCTATAAATAAAATATTATTACTTTACAATCACTAATCAGTGTGCCCGAAACCGTCTCCGATAATAATCGTTTTATTTTTATCGTCGTTTGTGCAAACCACAGAGTATTATCACAGAATAAATGAAATCAGAATGGTCACTTCGAAGTTGTAAACAAAACGACGCCATGTTTTTGGAGTCCTTGTTTCTTATCAGTTAACTGATAGCGCATATATTAACGATTATAAATTGCTCTTTAACTCGACGACTCATCTCGTATATTTTTATTTTTTGCTCGTTTAAGCTCTTTATTTTACACTTATTTATATTTTAAAATGGGAGGTGTGAGATGTGCTGCAAAAGAATGCAAAAATTGCATGAAAAATAATAAAGAATATAAGTATCATCGTTTTCCTTCAATGAAACATCGGTAAGTGTTTGAATAATTAAATTTGATTTTAGTGAATCACT
>JAIPRM010015118.1:0-10342 GCA_025469315.1 Stegophylla sp. TES_Ste_2020
GTATTTTTTTCCAAAAAAAAAAAAAAAAAAAAAAATTGAAGAATTGAGAAATTCAAAAAATGACCTCTTTAAAGTACAATCTAGAGGCAAATCGGGTTTCAAAAATTTATTGATCGAAACTTTTGGACGAGTATTTCTATACGAAATGTTGTACACAGAAAAAATAAAATAAAAATAAAAATAAATAAACATCATTGTAAAAACACTAGCTTCTACACTTCGTTCAGAATGTAAAATAAAATCGGTTATTCGCGTGGCGATAAGACTTGTATATTGTAATAATAATTTGGAACGTGCATACGGGTACCCTTATAAAACGTGTATACTGCATATTTATACCGTCGTGAACCGAATTATCCGGAAAAATACGAATAAACTTCGACTGAGTGACACGAGCGATTCGCCCCCATGATTGGTCCGAGATCCAATACCTTTGGGCACGTGAAGTAACGCGTACCGTCGAATATATTGGTATAAATAATAAATACCGTTCCGAGCGTTCCGTCAATAATGTATATTATGCGCGTGTAGTGCAGTGTTTACCCCGCGGGGTCCGCGCGAAGCCATAAAATTGAAAAAAAAAAAATTAATATTCCATTTACAATAATTTAATTCACAAAACGATATACAATATGTTATAATTTTTCACTGATAAATAATAATATTTAATTGAGAAACAAAAAAAAAAAATACTGATTTATCAAAGTATACCAATTTGTGATTTAAAATTTTGAAATGCACTTGGTTTATTTCAACGACCTTAATTTACAATACTATAATGTTTCAGAAATAAATAATTAAAAAGCGTTGCAAATATATTATATTTTGTATTTGAAGACAATCGGTTAGAGTAAATAATTTAGCGTTTTTAACAGTGAAAAGGTCGATGGACAGCGGAAAATACTTTAACATCAGAGATGATGTCCAGAAAAACGCTTAATGCCGTTTTCGAAAAGTCACTAACGGATTCAATATTGATATTTACCAGAAAATTATGATTTCTAAATGAAAGTCTTCTGAAGTATGTTTCGAAATCCTTTAATTGTAAAAATGCTGATGTGGTAACTTATGAAGTCCAGGAAGATGTCATAGAATTGCAAAACGATGGGAACTTTAAAGATAATAATATGTTTGAATGTGGTGTGCATCTAAAAGTTTTTTGGTGTAAAATGTATATCAGACGCTTTGAAAAATCTCATTACGATATTAAATCATATTTTCTACGACTTGATCACTGGTAACAGTAGTAACAGAAACTGACTTTATTATTCTCATCGGGTTTCAATAAGCTTATTCCATTGCATATAATACAATATATGTATTATTTGCATATTATAAATCCGTTCCTTGATCATCACCGAGTCAAACGTTCGGTTATATCACGCTTTTGACGGATTAATCGTATCCGGTGGCGGTTTAAATGAAAAATTTCCCATAATATGTTTGTTGTGACGAACAGTTCGTCGGCGGTAGCTCGCGACAAAATAAAGTGTATTTCTGTCGGCTGCGCGTGATCACGGCCACAAGACCCTTTGACCGCCGACGCGCTTTTGGGCCGATTTGTTTGATTTTGATATACGAGTACGCAATTCCGGGCGGACCCACTGCTCGTTACCCCTCATAATTCATCAATAACACGCGTTTAACTGTTTAAAGTTGGAAAATATGATTTATTATCAATCATTTCGCCGCGATACGCGTACACCTACATTTATTCGAAAATCCGAAAACGCGATATTTTAAATTTACACACACACACACACACACACACACGCGCGCGGTGGATCTAAGAATGATAAAATGGTCTACACCAGTGGTTCTCAATTTTTTTGAGACCTCGACCCACGTGGTTTTAAATTTACATGATAAAAGAGTAATTTTAAATGGAACAAAATGCATTTGTTACTTTTTAATTATTATTGGTATGTAATTTTAAAATTTATGTAAATATGCAACTGTATCTTTTGACAGTGGGATTTGGTTAAAAAAAATACGTTTCTCAAGATCTATGTAAATAAAAAAAAATTTTCGTGACCTACCGAAATTTGACCCCCAGTGGGTCGCGACCGACAGTTTGAAAAACGCTGGTCTATACAATTTTAAATTTTGAGTGGTGCGAAGAAATTTTTAAAATTTTGCTTTTTATGGAAAAATCATGTCTGAACCGGACTGATTAGCCCGATATTTTTCTAAAAATCAGGTTTACAAAATGGTTGTTTTGAATTTTGTTTCTTAAACTAGTATAAAATTTCAAATTTGAAAATTTTGGACCTAAAAATAAAAACGTATATGTTATTGATATAGTGCAATTTTATTTAGTAATTATTTCTAAGAAAAAATGTAAAATATTATTAATAAAACAAAAGAGTTATTGCATTTGTCAAATCGTACTTGGGACACCATATTTCGTAGTATAACGAAGTGCCGGAGAGGCATATAATTTATGATCGATTGCAAACGAGCATATTATTATTATGATAATATATTACAGGATATCCGCTGTCACCTATTTTATTATTTTATAATTTATAAAAATATTTCAGCTGTTTTCGGAAGGCACGATGTTTGTACTCAGGCAGCGGAAGTGACACGCACGCACACAAATGAAAATATTGTTGTTTGTATTTTATTCGAAGTCTCGCCATTATCAATAGTCATTATATTTCGAATTCGGAAAGGTTTTTCAAAGCAGCCTAAACATAATTCTCTGCGCTGAGACGGTCGATGTGAAATTAAAAATCGACACCGCGTGACGGCAACCCGTACGTCAATCTTTTTGGTTTTTTATTTTAGATCCAAAACGGAGCAAAGACGCTTATGGTTTTAGAGTTATGATTATTTTACCCCTTTCTGTGAACAATTTTTCCTATAGAAATGATCATCCGAAAAAATTCAACCAGCAATTGTTTGAAATAGAATTCGACTTTAGATGGCATTCTAAAGAAGTCTGTTGTTTTTGAAATTCGCACTTTGTCACAGCATTAAATTTTCATTTTAGTAATTTTATTTCGCTTTGATTGTTTATTTGGATGATATAGAAAATTTTATTACAATCATTTCATTTGTTGATTATTGTAACCATGGTAACACAATAATCAATAAATGTTTATTTTTAGATTCTGAATAAAGTAAGGAAGCTTGTGTTCTTACAATGATGTTTATTTTTTATTTTTTGTTTATTATTATTATTATTATTTTTTTTTTGTTAACACTTGTTGCTTACAAAGTTAAGTGTGTTGAAAATGACGACCATTATTGATCTTAATATTATTAACTTCTTTCGTTCAGAATCGTCTTATTGAAGAAATGATTTATCGTTTCTTTAAAATTCCACAAACCCACCAAGAGTATCTGACCCGAAGATCGAAGAATATCCGTGGTGTGAAGTATGTCCGGCTTTCTTGTCTTTACTTTAATTTGCTTTACTTTACTTAACTAACTTTTTTTTTTTTTAATCTAATTTATTTTTAACGTTGGAAATCGTGCTTCGGGAAAAAAACACTGATTTGTAAAACCAATACATTCTTTGTTCCACTCGGAGTCTAAAAATCAGTACAACCACGGGTATCATCATTCCTTTTGCGGACACTCTTGGTGGGTGTGTTGAATTTTAAAAACCAACGAATTAATTCTTCAATATAATGATTCAAAAACATATTTCGAGAAAGCACGTAGTTCATGAAAATTTCTATCGGATTAATAAATTAAATGTATGATTAGGTTTTGATTGATAAAATCATTATTTTTCGTAAAAATGATCAGTTTCCCGAAAAATTATGGATAATTTTTAAAAACTATCACCGTTAAGTTCCAGCTTGGAGCGATTTTTTATCTTTTAAGCTGTTAGACGAAACACATACAAAATTTTATTTCTATTATAATATGCAAATAATATTCTATTATAATGTACATACTATTTTAGTACATTTTACATTTGACGCTCATAATATCAATTAGGGCGCGAATCAATTTAATTTATAATACGAAAATTTAATCGTATGTACGTCCGCCGAACAAAACGGATTGTTTTTAGTTTTCATACTATTCGCGCGGTCCACGTGCGAAAGACGGAGGAAACACGCATCGCGTTTTAGGGTGGAAAAGAACAACGTTATATTCGTTATTTCGACTGAGCTGCGGGGCGAAATATTTTTTTCTCACAGCAGCCAGTCTCAGGTTGTACTACCCGAAATAGTAAATAATAGAGTTAAGCGTCCAAAACGTTTTTCGTTTATATTACAGGTACAGATCGAATTTGCTGGCGCACTGCGAGATTTATAATGGGAGTATTCGCGTGGAACTACCGATGTCGGGGAGAGAGAGAGAGAGAAAAAAAAAAAAACAACAATGGCACGCGTGCTCAAAGGTACTACTACGAGTACACTAGAAAAAATATCTGTAAACACTTTCGAAAATGTATTTTATTATTATTGCTACGGTGAGAAATAATAGGAGACGTAAAACGAATGTTATACGATTACGTAGGGAAGCGTATAATAACCGAAGAGGTTCTTTTTCTTTTTTCTTTTCATAACATATTTAATACATTAGTGACATTATCTGTTGTGTTACGGGAAAATCGGAAATCGTATTTCGTTAACATCTGGCTCTATCGTAACGCGAAGAAAAATTATGATAGGATTTTATTATTTATTATTTCCAGTTTTCGAAAATCGTACTGATTACTGATTAACTTGTAAGCGAATCATATAATCTATGCGTTTCTTGTAAAAACTTAGAGTAATCGGCTACGATTTAATCAAATGAAATTTGCATTATTTTTTTTCATCAACAAACCGCGTGTAATTCATTTTTAACCCTTGAACACTGTTAATTTTCACTCAGTTTTAATAATTTATTCGTGTCTATAAACTAGTTGCGTAATGTGTTGCATTAAAATATTGTAAAACAATGGAAACTAAAAAGAATAAATAATACAAAATAAATACAAGGCTAGGTATACTTATATAAATATTGTCATTAGCCGTGAATTTCATATTAGAGATTCAGTTTGATTCAAGTCTCGCTTTTTCGTGACAAATCATTTATAACACTACAAAAAACAAAATACAAAATGGATCGATTTCGCTGTTTTGAAATTTTAACCCCTTATATAAATTGTTATTGTAAATTAATTCTAAATTCGATCTATTTCGAATCAAAGATTATAATATGTAAAGGACTTGAATTTCTCCCCGATGTGTAGCTAGTTCAACACTTACCGTCTTTACGTGCATTTTGCTATGATATTTTCAAATTGATATTCATTGATGTCGTTATCATAAAAATAATTACATTTATAAATTATGAGGGTCCTGTCGTGCACCTAACAACGCTCCGTTCAAATCGATATCAACCTTTGGCCTGTTGTGCAACGTGGAGACATTTTTGGTTTGATAATCGGCAATTTATACAGCACATGATAAAACCTTATCTTGTGGTCATCCGCCGAAGAGAGTCAGTCGTTTCGACTAGAATAAAAGATTATTTCAATCTTTCAATATATTATATCATATTTATGTCCCATAAAAACTAATCGTAATTGTTTGAACCAGGGACTGGAACCTTTAGGATTTTATCGGTTTCGGTTTGAGTTTCGGTTTTAGAAAATGTATAATATGGGTTTCGGTTTCGGTTTCGGTCAATACCGGTTTTAACCCTTAAAAAATATAAAATTTTTGTAACTTTGAATTGTCATATACTTATACATAATATCATAATGGTCACGGGAAAAACTGAGATTAATTAGCACTATAAGTAGTCATTTCTCATTCAGCAGAGTTAGTATCATATCTCACTTAGTGGTGTGCCTATCCACACCCTTCTTAAGAGTAGGGGAAGGTGAATTATATTTTGCATTTCTCTTAATGTAGACAAAAGGGCAAAGGGAATGGATGATATGTATGTATTTCGAACATTTCGGAAGACCCATATTCAAAGATGTACGAAACCAAAACAAGTAAACCCGTTACACCAAGATAATTATACAAATTGCGGCCAAAGTGCGCACTACGAGTCATAAAAATGTGTGGATGACAGCAGCACAGCACACCAAGTGGCAGTTTTGAAATTTCAAAAAAATACCTTTTTTAAAGTACCATATAGAAGCAAATTCTGATTCAAATAAGTTGCTGTTCGAAACTTTGTCATATGTAGTTTTATAGATCGGTTTTATGGTCAGTTGCGACTCCATATTCAATACTATGCTCCAAGATCTCTGGAAGTAAAATAACACGTTTAAAATGTTTCTAACTGTCGAGTAAAGAAATGTGTTTTTAAAGAACAGAAAATCTTATAAATGACTGAAACGAACATAAAAAAAATGTCAAGGGGGGAGATATATATGCTCAAACTCCCCTCTTAAATACGCCACTGCAATGGCACAAAGGATTATAATTATTTTGATCTAATGTTGTTATTTGTTATAATTACAATATAATGTGAGAATGTCACATGTAAAATAAAATAATTGTCCATGAATTCTATGGAGACCATATGATATAAAATATCATACTCTATGTGTGTGTGTGTGTGTGTGTTTGTGTTTTTTTAATACCTATTGTTAAATTTCTGTGTACTTAATTAATTTCAAAATTAAATTACATGGCGAAATGATCTATATTAAAAATGACATTAGTTAAAGATAATAAACCAACACCAATATTTGTATTTTAATGTCGATACACGTTAAAAATTAATTTTAAAATCATATAAAAACTGATTGAAATTTTAATAATGTTTTAAATTTTCATTTGTAGCTTTAAGTTGTCTAAAACTCTATACAAACACTGTGGTAGGTATCTAATATGCAGTTTTTAATTCAATAAACTATCTAAGAAACCATTAAAAAAAAAAAAAAAAATTCAATCTTTTAAAAATTTTCATGAAAATTAAAAGATATTCGAAGTGTAAATCAATACGTAATATCAATAGCAATAACACAACGTAGTACAACAGTATTGGTGATATTATTATCGAGGTATAATTGTATTGGTTTTAACCACATCTACCGTGTTGTATTATCAGTGTGCTCTATAATTTTAAAAATGGAATTGTTTTTGAAAATGAGATCTCGCGTACGATCTTTGACGTCACTATATGATAATATAATATAATATAATATAATTACACAAAACAATATTATTTCATACTCAACGATGAACATCAACAAGTTTTGTTCGCCGTTTGATGAACTTATGTTATATACACGAACGCATTACCTTCCTCTGCTTGTCAGTTTTATTTCATACGAGTAAATATGATATCTAGAAATCGGAGACAAGGCGTCCCGCATGTTTCTCGCTTAATTAAAAGTTATCACGCGTTGAAGAAAATTGACTAATTAAACGCAAATACGACTCGTTCGGTGTAACGTGAATAAGAAATTAACTTATTGTTGTGTTCGTATGCAAATGCAAGTCGTTTTCTCGCGTTAGCGGTTTCGCAGCTACCGCCAAGTCATCAGAGTTTACTGTGAAAACTTTTGTTTTCAGCATCTCCATGTAGTCGCGTTGTAAATATTTAATTTTGGTGGCCAAAAAACAATTTGCAATCTTCAACGAGGATTTACAAGTCACTCTAATATCCCGCAATGAATTCAAAGTTGGTGGGGGGCAGAGGGTTGATTGAGAGAGACGAATCCGCCCCACAAGCTTTTATTCCCTCTTGTCGTGCGTATCTTAGGATGTAAATTTTAACGAAAATTATTAAAGTCAGTTTAATAATGTCAACGTTTCTTAACCTTACAATAATTATCAGGATTGATATTAAACACATATTTTTAATGATTACAAAAGAATCCATATTATATTTAAGAACTGACTAATACCGAGTTTGAGAAAGTTTGAAAAAAAAAACAGTACAATAATATAATAAAAAATAATATGGGCAATACTAATTTTGATGGCCTTTGCTTTTTTATCTTTCTATTAGTCTAAAACGAAGATATATTAACTATAAATTCGGTTTATAATACGTACTTGGAATAAAATGCGAAAAATCTTATTTCGCTTTCTTGTTTTTTGGGTTTTTGATTGTAAATAACATTTTGTAATTTTCTTTTAAAATGTGTTCTAAATAAACGTATTCGAAAGATTAATATCAATTTTTGTATTAAATTATGTATATTCCAAGAACATAGCTCATTCGATTTTATCCCGATGTATTTGATTTAATTGGTAAAATCGATATATCTGAGATAATGATTATTGCGTGTTCTAAATGTGAGTATATTACTTTTTTGGAATATATTACAAAAATTTTAATTTATTTATTTATTTTTTTTTTGTGTACCGTTTTTAATGTTTTTTTTTTTTTTGGGGGGGGGAGGGGCTTTTTTAGAATATTTTTATAGCTTGATCGCTGTATTTAAATGCTTTTATATAAATTTTATACTCTACTAATAAACAATAATCTTTTTCTTTTTTTTTTTTTTTTATAAACAGACCGAGGTATTTATAGTTTACAAAATTTATACTTATTTATTTATCGTATCCAATCCCTTAAAAAAATTTTGAATACGGACGATACTTCCTGTTTGCACGATACCTTTTTTTTTCTTCGTCAAAAAAAAAATACGTATCATAAAACGGAAAATCGCTCGTTCGCAACCACGGAAATCTTTTATTTCAAAACGCACAATCTCTGGGTGAAGTGAAAATTTAATGAGACCGATGTTTTACACGGGATTGTGTTCGCTTCGAGGGGTAGTAGCTGTACCACGTTAAATAATGTATTTCCGTTGGACGACCAGCGCGGCGAAAGGAATGGGACTTTCGAGAGGATAATATAAATACGCATGTTTTAGTACACACTCGCACAGTCTGTTTGGTCTTGTGTCATTTGGTTTTTTTTTTTTTTTTTAACGATACTGAAACCGTATTTACTGTAAACAAACCGTTATTCATCTTGTAATAATTATTCGCTTAAAAATACAACATATTATATAGATAGATAGGCATAACGTGATAAAAAATTTAATCTTCAGGAATTTGTAAATCTTTCAAAAAACCTACCTATCTGCCTCTCTGTGGGACTCGGCTCCTCGGATACTCGAGTAATGTGACTCTGCATGGAGAGATGAAGACTATAGAGTAATGATAACGATACAAATTTGTAGACAAAATGGTTTTATGGTATTAAATAAAAATAGAAAATAGAAAAATATTTCTGAAATACCTGTAGGCGGACTTGGTAAACTGAGTCCCATAAATTAAGAGCAAGAGCTTTTAATATATCAATTGAAGTTTTGATTGAAAGTTTTAATTGAGGTTTAATAGAGGTTATACAGCCTATAAGCGTTGCCCAGGAAACACCACGAGAGGTTGGCTGTATAGTTTCCCAAAAAAAGTTTGTTTGGCTAACTTTACAAAACTGTTTGTTTTCAATTATTATTATTATTTTTTTTGTATTATTTCAAGCATAATATAGCTACTAACAAAATTGCTTATAAAGTTAGTTTTGTCTTATATCTATTATTTAAACTATTATATTATGTAAAATATTATGTAATGTAATGACAGGTAAAAATTTATGACACACATTTTTTATAAATTCTAACCGTGAGATGGTTTGATTTTGATGTTTGGATTTTCCAAAGATCAAAAATAATTTGGTTGAAAGCAGCAGGTAAAAAGTATAAGTATTTGGGACTCAGTTTACCGGGTAGATTAAAATCGGTGGGACTCGATTTACCGGTTGATAAATATTTGTCCTGATGGCTCGAGACTCAATTTACCTAGCCCCCCCTGTAGGTACATAAATGTATTCATATTAACGTCTCATCGAGGTATGATTTTTCATGTAAAAAGTTACTTTGATAATATGTGACTTTTGGACGAATATTTCTTTACAAAAACGTGTTTTTATAATGAGAAAAAAAGGAAATAAACATCATTGTAAAACCACCACTAATTTTCTACGTTCCGCTCAAAATTTGTATTTCGATAAATTTTAGTGATGTGAACAAAATACTTTCGCGGTCAATTGACGAAATATCTTTAAAAACTGGGTTTATAGAAGAAAACTGAAAACCAAGAATTCAAACTCATTTTCGAAAAACTGCTTCAAAGCTTTCGTTTTAATGCACCTTAGCATCCTTAGAATTTGTGTTAGGATTGATTTCAAGGATTGCATAGCTGATATTCTCCGTCCAAGAGGAAGTACGTGCACGCTTATGCATGTTTTGTATCGTATAAAAAAAAAAAGCCGGACATACTTCGCACGATGGGTGGGATTCTCTTGATGGGTGTATTTAATTTTAAAGAAACGATAAATCATTTCTTCAATAAAACGATTCTGAACGAGGGAAGTTAATAATATAAAAAATAAATGAGAAAAAAAA
>JAIPRM010015119.1:0-10341 GCA_025469315.1 Stegophylla sp. TES_Ste_2020
ATTCTAATAAAATAAATATTTAATTTTACCACATATTTGTTATACTCAATTTTTTTTTTCGTCATATCTTAGTGCATATACGGTTATTTTTTAGGTGCATATTTGGCCATTTTTCGGTGCATATTTGGGTATTTTTTAGAGCTACAAGTCCCTAAGCCTAGTTATATCAGTGTATTGGGAATTATACGGAATATTGGTAATATTTATTGTTATGGAGCGGTGAAATAAAAAAAAAAAACCGAAAGGAAACAAAAATAAAATCACGAGGAAAAAAAAGTAATATCGAAAATGGACACGGGAAGTGAGATGATATTTTAACATTTTATGGCCGACGTACCGCGGTGGAATGCGAAAATAAAAAAACCTTGACCCTCCCCTCAGGAAAAATAAATGAACGCACGCCGGGAAATACATGAAGCGGCGGCGGCGGCGGTTGGACGTGGCTTGAAATTATTCGTTATTAATTTTTATATATATATATATATATATTTTTTTTTTTTTAATACATAACAAATGACTATAGCTAGTGTGTGGTGTTTGTGTCTGGAAGTCCGTCCGGAATCCGGTCGTGCGTGTGTGTGTGTGTTCAAGGTCAACTATAGGACAATAGCGTTCGACGAGAAAGGGAGGCGGCGACGACGGAAAAGAACGCATCTCGTCGTCGTCGTCGTCTCGGGAGCCCTCTCTCGACGGCACAACGACGAAGACCGCCCGCCGCCGCCGCCGCAACACTACGCTCCTTCTACGCCAACCGCCGACGCAACAACACCGCCGCCGTCGCATTATCCACCTCTTCCGCGGCAAACCACCTCCGGCCACAGTGTACGCCGCCGTCGTGTACACATAAAACGACACATTCGTTATGATCGCGGAACAGGAAATACGAGCGGAGCCGCTGCCGCTGCCGCCGCCGACGCCACAGAGCTCATGTGACGTGCGTGACCAATAACCAGTGCGGCCAACCCTTTCGTTCGTTTCGTACGACGCGAGGATGGTTGTGTGTGTGTGTGTGTGTGTGTGCGCGCGCGTTGTCGAGACGTGTTCTCGCGATTATTTGACGCAAAAAAAAAATATTATTCACTTAATAATATTTAATCACACAATATGACGTTTGCGGTATGAGCGGCGCGCAGTCCTTTGACGAATATAATATGCACAACAATAGAGAAAAAGAAATTGGGACCCTCCTCCCTTTTGTTAGCCGTCCGCAGGGGGGTGACACCTGTTCCGCCGCGCACTTAACGACACGGCGGGTAAGGTGCCGGGGCAAGGTGCACCCCATATGATCACGACATTGGGGTGGCCACTATTATTGTTATTTTTTTTTTCGCTTTTAGCACGACTACCTAGTATAATATCGAGTATAGTATATAATAATTCCATTGTAACCTCTTACATAGTGTAGTACGTTTGGCCGGACCGTTGGCGTCGGGGAAAAAAAAAAATTAATAATAATAGAAAGAATAAAATCCGCATTATCTCTGTGACGCGTTGTTGTTACCGAGTCCCCGCCGTTATTCGTGCCTGCATTCCGCTATTATTATGCAATAGCTTTTTATATTTTCCGCCTTCGCAAGACGACGACGGTAGAGAGTAAAATGATGACGAGTGTTACGAGACGATTTGTATTTTTTTTTTTTTCAATCAATTACAATATATAAATAATATTTCCAATGATCGATATTGGTATAATATCAGTACGCTCGACATTACAAAAGTACACCTTGATAAAATAAAATAATAATAAAAACGCAGTCCTACCTTTTACGACCGTTGTTGTAGGTGGATCTAGTTCGGAAGACAGCAAAATTGTTTTCGTGTCAAGACGTTGGCGTTTCGGTTATGACTGCGGCCGCCGGACGACGATGCATTTACGCACGACCACACGCGACACACGGAACTGACTCGCACTCGCAAAAGAGCGTCGAACTTAATAATTACAAAATATATTATTTATCCGCGGGCGCACAGTAGTAACGCGACGGAGGATTTCGAATGCGAACAACCGTATATAGAAAAAAAAAAATTTTATAACGAAAAAAAATTCACGGCGTGTAAAATATTTTATAAAAATAATATTGTACACGAACGAAGCAGCAGCAAAAGAGAGGCGAGTAGAAAAATTATTATAACAACTTCATGCGATATTTATTTTCGTCTCACACAGCACAAACAAAAATAAATACTATATATATATAATAATGTATATATTTATTTAATAAAAAATTTTTTTATTATTTACTATTTTTTAAGGTATAATAATATTAAAAATTATAATAATAATATATTGTTTTATCACACGTCGTCGTAGTCGAGTCGAGTGAAGAACGGCACTACATGCTCTACCGGCAACCTGACGGCAACAAAATGGAACTCGACTGCTGGCTGTGATAATCCGCGTACGGGCGCGTCGCGTACAGCGCGTGATACGGCGGCGGCGGCGGCGGCGGCGGTGGCTTTCAGTGTTGCCCCTTCCACACGATAATTACCGCGCGCTGCACGCATAAAATACCGTGTGCGACCATAGGACTGACTGTCTACAAACAGACGCGTAGCGTAGTAATTTTTATTTATTTATTTATTTTTTTGATTGTAAGTAGTAGTAGTACCGTGCGTAATTATCGTGTTTGCGCGTACGTGTACACGGATCGTACATCTAAAATATCGTATTATTATTATTATTATTATTATTTGTATATTGGAGTGTAAGCGCGCGCATATTATATTGTCTGGTGCGTGTGCATGTTTCATAATATATTAATATATAATATTCTAATACAATCTGACAAAAATAAAACCTCCTTCTTTTTTTTTTTTCTTGGTATACGATTTTATCCGACTATTATTGTAACATAATTTTGTCTGTTTACATTTTATTCAAAATACATTATTCTAATGATTGTATTGTAGAGACGATTTTAATTTTAACTCGGCGAAACCCGAACCATATTTGTATTTCAGCAGCAAATGACGAATAACATTATTCTAACGTTAATAGTATTTATTTATTATCTCCTTATATCGTTCGTTGTAATATTTATATCGTCTCAACACCACCGTCGAGTCTAAGAACAAGCGTTTTTTAGATTCTGAACGAAGTGAAGAAGCTAGTGTTTTTACAATGATGTTTATTTATTTATTTATTTTTTTCTGTGTACAACTTTTCGTATGGAAATACTTGTCCAATAGTTTCGATCGGTAACTTTTTGAAACCGGATTTGTCTCTTGATTGTACTTTAGAGAGGTCATTTTTTGAATTTCTCAATACTTCAATTTTTTTTTTGGAAAAAACTACCCAAAATTTGACAAAAACGATTCCGAAACCATCATTTTTTGATCCGAACTATATGAAAATTTAAACATAGATAGAAAATCATATAAGAAAGATTTTGGCGTAAGAAAATTTTAAAAATGTGAAAAAAAAATTTGGGACATTTTTCTAACACATTTTTTTCTCATTTATTTTTTATATTATTAATTCCTTCGTTCAGAATCATTTAATTGAAGGAATGATTTGTCGTAAAATTCAATACAGCCGTCAAGAGAATCCCACCCATCGTGCGAAGTATGTCCGGTTTTTTTTTTCTCTAATGCGTTCGTGTACACTCGTCATCGTTCATAAATCGTTTTATGTAATACACCGCTGTGCAGTGCACCCTCACATATTGTGTAATACACGTGTTCTTATACTCAGTTACAGCAACAAAATTTGCGAATCCGATTCGAAATAATTGTCTAAATAAACGGGGGGGGGGGAGGAATAAAGCTTCGAACGCGTGATGCCAGTCAATGTCGTGGAAATTTTGCAAACTTTAGAGGTCCCCGAGTCTAATGAAATTATTATCATTATAGTAAAACGACAGTTGCGACGACGAATACATCACTATGGCTAATAATAATATTACACGCGCATGTGTGTTACGTAATACGTACAATAATATAACTCAGACAAGTCGACGACCGCGACAGGAACAATTCGTTGAAATTATTGTAAAGCTACATGACTTTATGTAATTATATTATAGTAAAATGCATTTACTGAATATGTTTCGAGTGTTATCTGCAAGATTAAAAAAATATAAATGTTTATATTGTATTTTCCCCTCTTTAATCAACAAATATTTCAGGCACTGAAACAAGTGAAAAACTTATTTTGAAAGCTCCGTTAAAAATAAATAAATGTAATTTTGAGAAAATATCGAAACCCTAAAAAGTTACGAGTTACGACCAAATTACTAAAGTCTATCTAATTTCCTGAATATATACCGGTTTTACTCAAATTTGAGGTAGTTTTTCCTTAATACTTGAAAAACTGTTGAAAATCTCGGAGAATTATTTCCTTAAGGTAATTTCTGATCTATAAAGTTGTCGGAAGAAACTTTTGAATACGCTTAACTGTATGAAAAAGTGTTTTCAGAAATAAAATTAAAAAACTAAAATTTTAAATGTGTATAAACGTCACTTGATGACGACAACGTAAAAAAGTACACGGGCATAGAACTGTAGAAGGTTTATCTCCCGCAGTGTTGTTTTAACTTTTTATAGTCCATTTCACGGACTAAATTATTAATATATTATATATTATAAGTAATGGAAAAATTAAACTGGTCGCGATGAACTACTAAAAATTATTTCTATACCGCTTTTTGTACTTTATCGTTCCCATCCGTAGTGCATGTCATCTGGCACCTATATATAATAAATTTATTGCAATATACCGTATACGAAACGTACCGTATCAACGATCGATTTTATAATATATCATACTCATGTGTTTGCTTGATAGCGCAAAAAAAAAAACGTTAATCCATACGATGCTGTGGCAGCATTGCAGACTACCCGCGTATATGTGTGGTACGTATAAATATGATGAGCACATCACACTATACCAGTGGTGCAACCAAGGGGGGTGTTTTGGGTGTCTGGACACTCTCTCCCTTAAATCATATTTATAGAAATTTTATTCAATGAGCATTGGAAAAAAAATTCCTTTTAGCTTTACAATTTTTACAACTCTACTAATTCAAAAATAAACTTTATATATGCTTTAAAAATGCATATTGTTGAATATGTGACGCTACATTTTATTCATCTATACAAATAACGTTATAAAAAATATGTTAACTCGTAGAAAAGTCGGTTAGATTTTTTTGCTACATGAAATTTCTACTTAATAAATTCTTGTGTAAAGTGTTCGTTATCATTGATTATAGTTTTGTATTTATTTAAATAATTTTATAGTAGAAATTTATAGGTAGACAACCCCCTTGAAAAAATCCTAGTCGCGCCACTGTACAATAATAAATATGTATTCATAATGCGTGTATTGAGTTTATACATAATATTATAATAAAGAGATGATACAGTTATATAATAATTATTACTGTAGCACATTAAAAAAAATCTGCATATATACTTCCCCTCCACACTATGGTTAGGTTAGGCACACGCATGCGTATAGTAAATAATATAATATCATATTATTAAAATAAATGGAATCGCGCAAAAAAAAAAAAAAATAAATAAATACTTTCGTCTACCGCTTGAGATTTAATAAACTATATAATAAGACGTATATTACATGCTAGTGTACCATTTATTTCTCTTAAACGGAAACTCGTTGGTCATAAGCATAACTCATAATAATAATAATAATAATAAGTCGTTGTCGTAACACCGATGGCCTAGATTCTGTAGTACGGAAAAATATATTTATTTTCCAAGAACATTCCTAATATCGGCTACTCGTTTTATATACATATATATATATAATATATATATTAATAATAATGCACACACATATATTATAATATGATATTGTTGAGGCGCGGGGAGGAGTGTTTCGTGCGAACGCTTACGCGCGTATAAACGGAACAATACAGATCGAGATTAAATCGTTTTGGATTCGCGGAATTAGAACTCGTACACGTAACGTTTGTTAAGTTATAACAGTGTCGTATTCACCGATCAGTCACCACTGGGGCCACTGTAATAATAATATTTTATAATAATAATTTTTTATCGAGACTTAATATTATTTTACGTATATACCTACGTATATAAATATTTTTAATGTCAGTATTAATGGCGTTAAAATGTTTCAATAATCATTTTATACAAGATTCACGCAGTCACGCGTATAATAAATAATAATAATAAAAATAATAATGTCGTTTAATCTTATACGCAGCTGTTGCAGTCTGCAGATACCTTACTGCAACACAGCGTATTACAAGTTACAACAGCTACTCGTATAATATGTATTATACAATACACGTGCATTTTAATCTAATATACAATATGTACGTTATGATCATTAGCCTAATTAGGAAAAAATGTTTATTTATTGATTTAGCTCCCACAAAGTACATTAACCTTAAGCAATTTTCAAAAAATCTGGGGGTTATAAGTGATTTTAGCCCCCCTGAGCCCCCACCAAAATACGTCAATGGTTATGATGGATCAATGTCGGTTATGTAAAGCTGTTGCACACATTAATAATTCGACGTTAATTACTCCTCATTAGCGCAATAAGGGTAAAAAAAAAATTGGGAGGAGGAGGCTTACATGTTTATTTGGTTGATTTAGCTTCTCCTCCTCTCAAATTTATTGATCTTATACCATTTCCGAAATTTCCGAGGGGACTTTATTCCTCCAAACACCCCCTATTAGCACCTATGTCACGCCTAAAATTTCCTAGTCTATAAACTGTTCGACCTGTTGTACGTGTATGGTACAGTACTTACCTGAAATATTATTCGGGATCCAACTAGAATCATATTATTATTTCGAGACCCAATTCAAGTGCAACATATAGCTTTGTTAAATAAAATTAAATATACAATCTATTGTACAAATAAATCCGTTTGATAAAAAGTCTAATATATTTTTTCATGTTGTTGGTTATTTGGCTGAAGAATTTAACAACACTAGCTTATTATGACAAAAATAAAATTAAGACTCTTTTACTTTACTATAAATTAATATACATATAAAGAGTATAATTATATGAAGAGATTAATTGCAGTCTATATTATATGCCTTTATGTGATTAAAAAATAAATATTTTTGCTACACGTAAATTTCAACGCTGTAACTCCAAGAAACATCTTGTAAACATTTTTTTTTTTTTTCAAATTCGTAATCGAAATCAATCTCTCCTGTCCTCTGCCGTGCAGGTGACCTTATACACGTTTGTCAACCCTGGGCATGGGTTTGCTTATTGACACGTACGTTGATCTGGCACGAACTACTATTGTTATTATTGTTGTGTTGCTACTGTCAACTAAACTACAGTGAATAGAACAATATTTAATGAGAAAACCATTAGGCACAGGTATGGCTGTGTAGTATGTATTAGAAACCAGAAGTGTGTAATAACCACGTAGAAAACCAAAATGACACGAAAACGTGTGAAAACAACACCAACCTACGTTATATTGATATTAAATTCTGCTAAATAAAACATCGAATTTGTGATTTTTAAGACGTCGTGAAATTTAATTTATTATTATTATTATTATAACAATTAGTAGATTCTGAACGAAGCAAGTGTTTTGACAATGATGTTTATTTATTATTATTTTTTTATTTTTCTTCTGTGAACACTTTTTTTCGTATGGAAATACTTGTCCAAAAGTCTCGATCAGCAACTTTTTGAAACCGGATTCGCCTCTAGATTGTGGTTTAAATTCGTCAATTTCTCAATTCCATAATTTTTTTTTATGGAGGGGGGAAGGGATAACTACTCAAAATTTGATAAAAAAAACTCGGAAACCATCATTTTTTGATTAAAAAATTATGAAAATTTAAACATAGATAGGCAATTATATGAGAAATCTTTTGTAGCATTTTGGGAATTTTTTCCTTATATATATTTTTTTTTTTTTGAAGCCCTGCTTGTAATAGTATTTTATTTGCTAATTTATTATAGCGATGCACATGTTTTATTGATTTACATCGATATAGCTTAAAAACCTACTTTCGAATTATTGGGCATACCGTATTCATTGCAGTAAAACAGTGAAACATAATAATAAATTATATAAACCATGAAGTTGTTGTTGTGTATGGACACTGCGAATGACGACTGTTGCACGTTCGCGCGACTGAAAGGGACGAAAAAGCAATAACACTGCACAGATAAATTGATAAACACACATAATAATATAATGTGTAAAACGTATACGTAGGCATAATATTATAATGAAAAACCAATGGAATATCACGACGACAACGAATAAAGGAAGTAGAGAAGACAGGAAAAAAAAATAATAGTAATTTCTTTCCTCATCCGCATCAAAACGCAAGAGTCCTTGGACCGGCATACAGTTTTCTGTCACGGTTTAACGATTCTCTCCGTTTCAAAACAATTTCCTGGGCCGTGCCGCCTGATGTAGAATATCATATTATATAGGTAGGTATTATACATCATAGTCGCTTTACCACCACTGCCAGCACCGTAGCCACTGGTATATATTATACATTTACGTACCAGCGCACACACCATCACTGTTAATATTATTTTTTGTACACTCACACGTTCACATTACACTCATCTCGTCATGTAGGTGTACACACACACACACACACACACACATGTACTATATACACGTATATTATATATGTATACGTACTGTATACATAAGCGCACATAGGATGAAAAATTTGGGGGGGGGGCTAATATTTTTTATTCATTTTGATAAGTATAGTCGTATAAAATATTTTCTGAAGTATATAATATGTATGATGTACCTATTTTACCTATGCTTATTTATCGTACATCTTTATAACGAAAATGTATTTAAGGATCAAGGATTATATCGAAAAAAAACACTGAAATACAATTTGTATTTCAACATAGGAAAATATTCTCGGTGGGTTTGTTGAATTTTAGAGGAATAATTAATTTTTTTTTTTGATAAAACGATTCTCAGTGAAGCTGGTGAATAGCATATTGAACGAGTATACAAATTTAAATATGATTTAAACACATTAAAAAAAAAAAAAAAAAAAAAAATGCGAGTACAGAAAAATACTATAACGGCCCCAATAATACCATATTGTATATTAAGTTAAGCTGATACATTATTATTTTATCAATCCAAATATGTTTATTGATATTAACAAGAGCACATAATACGTTATTGATAATTGTTTTACTCGATAAAAAATGTTGGACCCCACTTTGTACGACCCCTGCTTCGCACTAAACTCGGTTTCTCTTAATACAGTGTAACGTTTACATCGAAAACCTCCCCGAGAATATTACCCACCTACGTGGCCATCACGAGCAGACGTATTGTAAAAGTTCCTTAGACGTTTTTGTTTTTTTTTTTTTTATCATTATTCTTACGCGCGCGCCGAGTGGTGTAACATCCTGACGCCGCCCGGTCCGGAAGTGAAGTGTTTTATTTTCGTATTATTATTTTTTCCGTCGCGTGGCCGCATAAATTTTCCGGTATGCCGCGCGACGACTGAATATCCGCCACCACAGGTGCGCAGATTATTATTATATGCTACGACGTGAAGCAATTTGCTCCTCCCTCCCCTCCCCCCTCGTCACCGCCCGTGAATAACTCGGTCCGTCCGCAGGAAGCCCTACCCGTGTGCATTTGCTCATGTATTTTAAGTAAATGTTATTATTATACCTGTAACAGACGCGCATTCTTTTCACACTCGACGTGATAATAATATTTGCACGTCGCGCGGTCTTGGCGCGTTAACGTCACTACCGGCGGCGCCGCAATCACGGGTTGCGTATAAGCATCCGCACCACATTGCTATAGAGACCCGTAGAGGACATCGCAGTGCTCTCATTGGGTGTGTTTTTTTTAATTTTCGTGATATCGTTATGAAATTATCAATATTCATTAATCCTGTACGCGGACTAGGAAGCCCGTGATCCTGCTGTAGGCAAAGAGGATATCCTGGTGTGATAACAATATGTTTTGAAATATTTTTGTGATTACTATTTTGAATCGTAATACACACGGATTATTGATCTCACTTTCTCGCGCTTAAAAAGCATATTTGTGATGACTGGGGCATCCACAATACCTTTGAAATAAATAGTTAGTTATTCAGTAGTACATTATGAGATAAAATATTTACGAACGCATAATTTCGTTTCCTTTTTGGAACAATTGAGCGTTGACAGTTCCAATGTACATAGATGAGTTTTCCAAATTAAGCAACTCACACGTTTATAATATTTCCATTTGATTTTAGATTCTGAACGAAGTGAAGAAGCTAGTGTTTTTACAATGATGTTTATTTTATTTATTTTTTTTTCTGTGTACAACTTTTCGTATAGAAATACTTGTCCAAAAGTTTCGATCA
>JAIPRM010015120.1:0-10340 GCA_025469315.1 Stegophylla sp. TES_Ste_2020
TTCCAAAAAAAAAAAAAATTGAAGAATTGAGAAATTCAAAAAATGACCTCTTTAAAGTACAATCTAAAGGCAAATCCGGTTTCAAAAAGTTACTGATCGAAACTTTTAGACAAGTATTTCTATACGAAAAGTTGTACACAGAAAAAAAAATAAACATCATTGTAAAAACACTAGATCCTTCACTTCGTTCAGAATCTAAAATTCAAACATGATTCATTAATACTAAATTAAAATTTTTAATATCATACAATTAAATTCATGTCTATTGTGTTAATTTATTTCGCAAGTCAAATCCCCGTAATAATAATTGTAAAAATCAACATAATCTACGCTCTTAATAATATCTCATTTTGTCATTTTGAAAAGCTTTTATTTTAATGTCGCGCCTTTTTATTTTTTTAATTAATAATAATAATAATAATTGTAATAAATAAGTTATACGAGCGAGAGACATTACAATAATAATGTCACAGTAATTTCGCCCAAAAATTATCGATGATAATAATTTATCTTTAGAACTATTCGGCGGACCCCAATGTGAATCCACCGCGGAACTAAAAGTTCTATGAACGGTTACACAATATAAACCGTAACTCATAACATGTTATCAGAACAACGTTTAACGTTTCCCACTCGCTGTCCCTGCGTTCGGAACGCGACGCGCGAACAATGATCGCGCGGAAAAGCCGGCCCCGGTGCCCGTTGATTTTCACCACGCAATTCGAACCGCGCGAGATTTATCGCGTACGCGCGTACACGCACGACCCGGTGTAGTAAGTGTACGATGTCTTCTAATATATTATTAACTTTGAAAAAGGTTTATTTGAAAGTCAATAGATGGAAAACACGTTGTTTTTTAAGTCACTCCGTCCGAAATTCGAGTAAGCGAATAATAATAATTCGTCTCGGCGGCGGCGTTCACGAATGGGCTGTCGCGAGGTCAGTTAGATTTCAATCACCAGGTGGGTGGTATTTGATCAGTTTTCGGTTTACGTGACATGCACCACCGCCGCGCCGCGCCGGCCGTAGTGTTGTGATACCCGTAGTGATACGTCAGAAATATGCCGTATACGCCTTAAGTATTTCAGCAAAATATTATTGTGTATAACGTGTCATGTTGTGTTCCGTTTTGTTTCTAACGTGTCTTCTTTTGTACCAAACCAATTGAGTAGTGAAAAAAAACGTCAACTGCTAATGTTTTTACAACATTTATGCGTTAATTTTTATTCAAATAATTCCGAATGGAGCAAAGGAGTATTAGTATTTTTACAATAATAATTTTTTTTTTTTTTCTGTGATCACTTTGAAAAAAAAATATTTATATGGTTTTGGAGATATTTTTCGAACTTCTCAATAGTTTTTTAGACAATTCAGGGAAAACTACTCAAATTTTGACGAAAAGGCCATAAGATTTTTTTTTTAATTATACGTTATGAAAATTTAAATATAGAAGACAATAATACAAAAAAAATTGTGGGGAAAATTTTTTTTAAATTTGAATTTTTTTTTTTAAATTTTTTCTCATCAAACATTTCTTTCTGTTCTCTGTTAATAATGGAATTATAATAAACAATTATTTTAAATATGATATAAAAATACACTATTATTTATTAATGTTTTCCGCATGATACAAATGATTTTCATATTTAAATAAGAATAAAGTTTAAACATTTATTATCTTTCAAAGTGTGTTTTTTTTTCAAGAAGCACACCCACACATTAAAATATTTCTTACGTTATACTTTTAATGAATAAAGTTTCAGAATACATCATACGAATATACACTGAATGTGTTAACATTTGGTAATGCAATTATAATTTCCAATATTTAGTTTAATTAAAAAATTTTTTAATATAAACACAGACATTTTATGTTCCGTGTTTGTTTTAAGCATTTTTCCGGTGGGGGGACATTTCGAAATTTCAGAAGTGCCAAACGTATAAAATACTATTAAACACAAATTTAACCTCATCAAATTGTTAATAATTAATTTAATTATTATTCAATTGGTGAATAATATCAAAACAGCTTATAAGATTACCAAGACAAATAAAAACTTTAGACCGGACAAATTTAAGAATTATATTATAATGTGAAATACGCGTCTGCCCGAAAACTTGACTCCTCCCTCTCTCTTTTCCCGGAAAATGGAGTGGTAGAATTCAAAACGGTCGTTTTGAAATTACAACTTTACCCGAAACTCCGATCTCTTGTTAAACTAATATTGTACTCCGTAACACACATAAATGTACCGTCTATACATTATACGAGTACACACGCACACGTCCCGAGGTGAGCCCATTATAATATTATACATTTTATATTTATAAAAGAAAAAATTTGGATTTTTTTTCAATATATTCAAGTCATTATAAAAACTATGTTTTCCATAACACTGTTTTTTGATGTCACCTTAAGGATATCCTGTGGTGATCGATCAAAAAATTTTTTTTTTAAATAGCATTCCCCATTTTTATTGAAGAATATTATTCGGGTCATTTTCAGTGAATTTTGATGTAATGAAATCAAAATTCGTTCGAGTAGTTTCTATTTTATAATATTACGAATTAATTAGGTGTTAAATGATAAAAATAATAATAATTACGTAATAATATTATAAATAATATAATAGTATTTGTAATCACGTTGGTAACTAAAATATGTGTCTAAGAGAGTATTATCCTTAATATTTAAATTTGAATAGTTCAATAAAACTATTTGTTCTAATTTAGATTTTTATTACATCAACAAAATTCACAGAAAAGTGACCTGAATAAAATTCCGTAGTTAAAATAAGGTAGTGTCGTTTAAAAAAAAAAGTTTGTATCACCACGGGGCATCCTTAAGGTGACATCAAATATGAGTTTTGGAAAACGTAGTTTTTATAGTGACTTGAATCGCAAAAGAAAAATCCAAATTTTTGCATTTTTACGACCATAAAAGAGGGTGTAGATTTTTAAAAATCACCTTGTATTTATAGCGAAGTGCTTTTGAAGAAAATTTAATATCGGTCGATAAGCCGAGTTGAAAATTGGTATTAACAAAGTATTCAATCAAGAATATAAAAGGATGATAATCCTTTATACTTTATTAAATCACAGTTCATCCCTACGGATAATAAAAACATATTCTTTACTTCTATGTATGGTATAATAATAATATCTCCACTAACGTACGCGTGTTCAGTAATATGGGCTGCAGCTGCATCCCAAACAATCATTTTTAAAAAATACCAAACACTCCGGAACATATTCCAGGGAATAGCTATAAAAGCCCCTTAGTTCGTGTGAAATAAACAGTTTCGCTATGACGTGGGATCACCTTACCTATCAAAACGGATAATAAAACAATTTTGGAAACTTTAAAATATGACAGACTAAATAAAACCAACAGGGGTGTACGCTTCAAAATGAATACACGCTTACCTCAAAATACGTATATATTCAGATCTCAAGACCAACCTAGATACAATTTATAAACAACCCGGTTCCTTTGTTTGTTATAATTATTTTCTCTCTGTGCTATACGCAATATATCGTTGAGTACTATGAATTATCGCATTACAATATTGTAAAAAAATTATGTCGCCACATTCTAAAATGCATTCATTTTCATTTATTATATTTCCTGGAATTTTTATGGACTTTTACAGACATTATTTTATAATTATTATAATTACCATAATTTTTCATTTAATCATACATATTTCTTTTCATCATTTATCTATACTATGGCTATGGCAACTTTATAAAACATGTAAGCGTGAAATAATCTATATTTTTTTTTTTAACCATAAAGTTTTCAAAAACACTGCCTCGTATAATGGCTCTCTAAATTATCTAGCTCTCCGTGATTTATATTTTATAATTATCTGTTTGCATACATTTCATGATTAAATCAACAAAAAAAAAAATATTATTCGATTAAAATAGTTTATGTCACTTCCGTTTCTACATAATAACATTATATTATGAGTGTGGCGTACGTATTTTCCATTAAAATATCCATCGCTCTTTCTCGGAAAAACCAATATCACTTTAGCAATACTTTTCTTATTAATTCTATAAAAAAGAATTTCGAACAATTTGCGACACGACACGACTGTTTGAAATTTAATGATACCTCGTAACGATGGCGTGGGTTAAGAATCAATATTTTTTCCGACCCGTGATAACTATGCTGTATGTCAGGGGTCTCCAAACTACGGCCCACCGAGCTAATTAATGTTGTTTATACCATCGTATTCAGCCTCGAAAATACATTAGACGGCGAAAAAATATTATCACAACAACAAAATACAACCAAATTAATTTTGAAGTTATGTTATAAAACAATTTTCGATTTTATGAATATTCAGGTAGTAGCTTATTTTACAATTTTTTGTCAATTTTTCAATAGATTTTCCTCGTTTTTGGAAAAATTATTGAGAAATTTGAAAAATTACATGTCTGAAGTAGTATCTGAGAGTGATTTCGGATCTATAAAGTTACTGATCGAAACTTTTGAACAAGTATTTCTATACGAAAAAGTGATTCCAGAAAGAGAGAATAAAAACATTACTGTAAAATCATTAGCCTCTTCGCATCGCTCAGAATCTAAAAATTACGTAAATAAAATTAAAAATTTATAAAAACAAACATATATTTTTCTATTAAAATCTTATCAATTTTTCGATTTCATAACTTCTCTATTCCTCTAAAAATGTTGGCCCGCGATGCCAAAGCGTGTCTATTAAATTTGGCCCACCGTAAAAAAAGGTTGGAGACCCCTGTTGTATGTTATTTAGAACTTCAAATTTGGATTTCGTCAAACCCAATTCACCTGATGTTCATAACGCACGTCCACGTGTTAAATTATATTTTTCGTATCATAATTTTTTTCAAATAAGAAATAATTACAGCACGGCTTCACAGCCATATTTTCTGATATATTATAATATATTTATACGACAAAGATTTGTGGAAAATATTCTCAGAGTACAAAAGAAATGTTATGAATATTTTATCGAGTTCAAATAAAATGTTTTTTTTATATCGATTTCCGTCTAGCCCAGTGATCATAACACAATATGGCGCATATAATATTATGTTATAGCGTCTGTACGGCGGCGCGTTAGACTGTAAACTCGGTAATTCAATCATTTATTATACGTAGGAACACGTGTATTCTGTAATAAATGTTGTTATGTCATATATATAAAAAATGATCGGCACTGCATAAATCGTTATACGGTACAGAGATGACTTGCCGACGATTCGTCGTCTATCAAGAGAGACGTGTAGTGTCGCACGGAGATGCTTGTAAAGAGAAAATGTCGAAAACGTATTGCGAATTTTAGTATTCTATTCGTGTGTATTTCGCGCATAATATTATCATACGAAAACGTAGTAGTATAGTGTCGTATACCACATTATATAACTGTAAAGTATCTAAGAGTATCCCGGGCAGTGCCGGATCTAGAGGGGGGCAAGTGGCTCCGCGATAGGCGAGTTGATACCCGAGACGTTTCTCATGTATTGGTTGATTCCCGGGTCATTAAAAGGTACGTACGAGTTGATTCCCAGATCATTATATATTTTATTCAATATTCAGTAAAATATTCAGCCTGTTTATCATAACCCAAGAAACACCACGAGGAGGTTGGCCGACAATTTTCTCAAAAATGTTGTTTTTTTTAGTTTTTTCATATTTTTAAAATCATTCAATTTTTATTTATTAATTATTTATTGAATTATATTATATTTATTATTATCAAAAACATTTAGTAGTAATTAGGTAAAAAATTATTATTAAAAACATTTAGTAGTAACTAGGTAAAAAAATATAAAACAATTTAGTAATTTGGTAAAAAATGTGTAACACATTGTTCTTATAAACATCTGTAATGTAAAATCTGTATCTGGTAATGAGATTACCATTATATGTACCATGACATCTCTTCTCTTAAAAAAATTTGTTTTTCTTGTTGTTTTTTAGATTTCTTAGTTCCATTACTCGTGCATTTTATATACGTTTCTGATTGTACTTCTAACAGCTCATTTATAAATACAAAAATATTTGGGTGCCAACTATAGAAACAACTGTTGAGCTTAGAATGAAAACTCACAACTATTCGTAGTTCTATTTAAAGTAGTTGAGAATTGAGCCCATATACTTGGTGGAAAACTAGCTTCTGGAGAAATATAATTATCGAATACGTAGTCATAAACTCTTCAATGCTTTCGTCACCTGTTGGTCGAATTGCCTATTGATAATTGATAATACAACAATAGGGAATCAACTCGTACGTACTCTCTTATGATCCGGGAATCAACTCGTACGAAGCCAGTGGCTCTTAAATTTATGAAAAATCAAAAAAACTTAATTTGGGTATATTAAAAATGTACAAATGTTTCCATTTTTTTTTTTTTTTTTTCATTTAAAACGTTTAAACTTCAAAATTTATATTATATTATATATTATTTAGAAATTTAATAATACCTAACTATTTTTGTCTGACGTAGATAATATTTTAAAGTTCATAAAAATTATTAATATTATAGAAAAAAAATTTTGTGTTAAAACACCCCCTCTTCTCCCCCAAGGACGGCCCCCTCCAGCTCCACATATGAAGTGCACAGTTAAGGGCGCTGCATTTTTACCAGCCCCGGGCGTCAAATGTCCTAGATTCGGCACTATCCACCGCGAGTAAAACGGTCGTAAAGTTTTGCGTGGCACACCGTTTCAGTATATTTTTTTCGAGTAGGTAGTAAATTTTTTGAAAATATTTCAAGCCCACCGACAGAAAATACTATTGTACAACCCTTATAAATAGAGATAGGATGTTGATGACCTAAATAAGTACCGAAAATGACCCCAAAAAAAATGCTTTAATAACCTAAAAATTGTAAAATATGACCTATAAAAAAAAATTGCTTAAAATATAAATTGAAAAGTATGTAATTGTAAGTATCCAAACATAAATTAAATTGAGTAAGAAAATTAAAAAAATCGACGTGAACATCGAACTTAATGTCGTTTTATATTGACAAAGAGATTATCGGGTTGATTGAATACTGCAATTTATAAATATAATATTCGATAAGCGTGTACATCGGGGACAGTGTGAACATTTAGTATCTACCAATGAAGTATATTTAATTGTAACAAAATTTCTTCAATAATTTTGATAAAAACATTTTTTTAAATGTAAAATCGTTGCTGAAAGTCTTAATTTTATTAGAAAAATAACCGATAGTTTACAAAAACTACCAAAAACGACTTGTAAAATGAAAATAATACGCGTGAAAATTTTAAAAAATGTCGTTAAAAAGCAAAAACAATGCATTTATAACCAAAACGTCTAAAAAAAAAAAAAAAATGCAAAATTAAATTTTCATATTCTGAATCAGGGAAACGAATTTTTAGCTTGGAGAGCATTGCATAGGATTAAAAGAACAAAAAAAAAAAATGCAATTGACATCAACATCCTATTTCTACTTACATATTATTATGCCTATTTTATTTTTGTTTTTTCCGAATAACGTGGAAAAATAATATAAAACCAAAAATATTATTATTCGACACCCGCTCGCATCGTGACCGAATGAAAAGGGACCGGGGGGGGGGGGGAGATGGGGGCGTGCTGTTTGTGTTCGACGAACTAAATAATGCGTGTTTGGTTTATTCGCGAGACGCGACAACTTGTTGCGCGCGTATTATTTTATACACGAGCATATCATAATATTATTATTCGAAAATAACACATAACGAACGCGCTTTCGCATTATAAAAAGTTTATTCGAATATTCCGAAGAACACACACTATTATTATTATTACGACGTTGTTGCGCGTGAATATCGACAAAGTATTTTATCATCGAGTCGCTGTTACGGAGAGAAAAATAATATAATAGTTATAATAATAATAATAATAGCATTACGATATCACTGCGGGTAAGACTCACAATTCGGACGAAAAATCTCGTCTCGGGTGGAACGTAGTGTATGTAAGTACATGAAAAAAAAATATATTCTCACGAAGGATTTTCGGAAAAACATACGTATAAGGTCATGAGATTTTTTTTAGATTCTGAACGAAGTAAAGAAGCTAGTGTTTTCACAATGATGTTTATTTTTTTTTTTTTCTGTGTACAACTTTTTGTGTGGAAATACTTGTCCAAAAGTTTCGATCAATAACTTTTTGAAACCCGATTCGCCTCTAGATTGTACTTTAGAGAGGTCATTTTTTTTTAATTTCTCAAGAATCCCACCCATCGTGCGAAGTATGTCCGGCTTTCTTTTTAATACAATATAATATATGACAAGTAATATTTTAATGAAACTTACAGGGATTTTTAGTGTAGCAGGCACGTATACAAGCGGGGGTTTTAGGTTTTCAAACCCACACCGAAATTTTTTCCGAAGCTCATTATGCATAATACACTACCTAATTAGTTTTTACAATAATATTATTATAATAGTTCGAACCACAGATATTACACTAAGTCACTAAGACTGCAGAGAAGATTTCTTAATTGCACAGCGTTGTTCATTTATTGTACATGTACATGTATACTATTTTATTACAACACCCCCCCCCCAAATTTCTATTTTTGTACTTTTTTTTTAGAAAATATCTCGCAACCTTACTTTCCTTCATACATACATTATTACTCTTTCGCAATCGATTTCGTACCCATACGCCGCTGCATAATGTAATTTCGCGCTACGTGAACGGTCAAATGTGTGTACGTCATAATATATTATATAAAATTTTATTATTATTACACGGACCAGATTGAGCAGCAACGACATAACATTTTAATATTACATTTAGGTTATATTATAGAAAATTGTAGGTATACACGTAACATACGCAGCATGCGTGTGATTTGCATTTTAAGGGGTTCGTGGAACGGTATTATACTGCACACATGTTCTCGTACGAATACTGCGACACTGTTGGTCAACATAATCGTTTTTTTCTATTTTGATTTTTTCACTCTGCTGGGCTTAAATTAACTTCATATCCCATAAAATTTAAAATGTATAAAAAGCTTGAAAATAAAAGAGCACGCCGGTTTTAAACCCATTAATCCTTAAAACATCAAGGCGTGAAGCATTTTGTTCGGTTTTTGAAGTTGCCTCTCTTCAACCTAAATAACCATAAACGTAAATAAAATAAAAAAAAAAAAAAACTGTCAAATTTTAGATCAAATATTCTCAAAGTCACCAGGGAGTGAATTTATGAATATATAAAAAATTCGAACATTTTGGTTTTAACTCGTGGAAAAAAATAATTCAAAAAAGTATATTTCAAAAACTAGAGTTATTCTAAAACATACTGTATACTATAAATAATTTTCAATAAAGTGTGATTTCAGGTCGTACTGTACGAATTTGAGAATATCTTATACATACATTGGTAAATAGAGTTGAAAACCTATTATTTATGCTTTTTTGCATGCGAGGTTTCAAAGGGCGGGATGGTCGAATTGCACTTCTTACCTAAAAAAAAATGGTCGAACTGCACTCGGGTAAAAACGCAGGTAGTGGTCGAACTGCACTCGAGTAAAAAGCAAAAAAAATGACATTGAAAAATACATAAATTTATATGCTCAAAAGCAAATAAGTAGATTAGAGTCTTTAAAATTAGTTTGTCGTTATTACGAAAATTGATTACAATGAGCAGACAAAAAAAAAAAAAAAAAAAAAAATTGTAATTATAATAAAAATAATATTTGACGATTTAAAACATATTTTTAAGATTTTATAAGTTGTATGCATGTATAATATACATTAACATAATGTTATGTACAAAAAAAAAACTCATTTTTAACCACGCTAGTGATTAAAATCATCGTCAGTCCTAAGCCTGTAAGTGGGAAGGAAAATGAGTGCAGTTCGACAACTACACCTGCCTTTTTACCCGAGTGCAGTTCGACCATTGCCTTTTTTCAACCCAAGTGCAATTCGACTTAAAGAAGTGCAATTCGACCATACCATCAAAGGTTATGCGTACGGGATCATTATTTAATATCAATTTTAATGCAAAACTAAATTCGACACGTGCTTCAAAGCCCGTCAAATACTGACATGTGATTTTTGAAATTCCTTAACACCTGTGTCACGTATGCGGGGGTGAAAATGTCGAAAATCTTGTGGCGTATCACAGTGTGAAAAAAATTAGGGGAAATTTTATTTTCCATTATAATAACAATTAAAGGTATAGATCAGTGGTCTCAAACATGCGGCCCGCGGGCCAAATGTGGCCCGCCAACCCTTTCGATGTGGCCCGCATTAAAAAAAATACAAAAACGTATAAAAAAAATTTTAAAAACATTATATTTTCCTTTTT
>JAIPRM010015121.1:0-10339 GCA_025469315.1 Stegophylla sp. TES_Ste_2020
GTAACTTGGTACTATTTATATGCGGATGTAAATAGACCTATAACCATAGTACAGACTACTTCAATTATTTTATCATTTCATTTTTTAACTCATAATCAATTATTCATCAATTATAAACATAAATCATAATTGATTTCTTATCTCATTTTTAATTAGGTAATATACTAAATATTTCAAACTCTTTGTTTAAGGGTACTCTTATATTTATGTTTCGTATTTTATGGCAAAACAATAAAACAAAAAAAAAATTCAACCACCCCACCCTTGTGCATGCCACTGGTTCGAAACCCTACTCAGATTTTGTCATTTAAATTAAAATGTTTAATAAATAAATGTAATATGAATTTAAATATACCTAATGAATCTAATGTTTATTGAATGTATATTAATAATCAGTATTATAGTAACAATAAATAATAATTATAATTTATAAGTAAATTTCTCAATTTATTTTGATTGTTGTTAGTTTGGGGGGGGGGGGTAGGGAAAACATTTTTCCTACAGACGCAAAATAACCTAATTCGGCTTTGCATAGAATTTATTAATACAACAAATAGGTAAAACATAATACAATCATCATCAGACATTCATTTTTAATTTAGAAACAGAATAAAAATATAAATTAAACAATTTGTTACAAGACTAAGGTAAGCAGCACATTGGACTTTCATTAACATAATTTCTATTTCTAGAATATGAACAAAGGCTTAATTTCTTGGAACTGAACTTTAAATCAATTTGATATAAAAATTTGGGGCAATTTGTTGACTGTCTCACCTTATTTATAAATAAACATCAAAAATATGGTTTTATAGAGTAGCTGATTATCTTATAAATTATATATATATACTAGCTGTACCCGTGCACTTCGTTGCCCGAAAAAAAGGTCCGTTTATATATGCCCATATAAACAGAATAAACCACATTTTTGTTTATTTAGATCAAAGTGTTGTCATGGTTACCAAAGTACCTTATCGTCCCATCTAAATATCGCCAAGATCAATTAATTCGTTTCAAAAATTGGCCCGTATAAACAGATATAACTTTTTATTTTTTGTTCATATAGAGGTTGCTTTACGAAATGCTGAACCCGTACATTTCGTAGCCCGTTAAAAAATTTAAAGATGGTCCGTATTTTATACATATTATTTTCTGTAACCAATGGCAACCACCAACTCTATACAAACAACCAAATACCTATACAAAATTTTAAAATCTCTGTATTAGCCACCCTTTAGAGATTGAATTTTAGAAATTTTCTTTCGTAAAACCCTTCTCCTGGAAATTGCGAACATTTTAAAAAAAATTTAAGCCAAATCGGCCCAACCATTCTCAATTGATGAATTGTTAAACATGTTTGGCTCCATTTATAAATATATATATATATATTATAAAATTATATAATAAAATAAAAAAATAAAAATTTGTATAGAATTATAAAAAAAATGTTAAGGGTGGACAACCCTTAACACTAAGGGGTATGAAAAATAGATGTTAGCCGATTCTCAGACCTACTGAATATGCATGCAAAATTTGGTTAAAATCGGTAAAGCCGTTTCGGAGGAGTACGAAGACAAACATTGTGACACGAGAATTTTATATATTAGATATATTGCATTTTGAACCCAAATAAATTATGTATAATATTCCTTTGCAGTATTTCGAAATTTTCAATTTAACTAGACTATGACAAATTTTTAACCAAGAAACTTAATTCCAAAATAGACCTTACCAGACTATAGTAAAATGCAGAATGTATCTATATTTAGCACAAATCCTCTTTAAAAACACTAAAAACCAAGGCTTTACTGTAATTTAATTAATATGTGCATTTAAAACATAAGAACTTTAAAAAAAATTATTCCATAATTACAAACTTAGTCTACTTGTATGATTTCTTAATTGTATAATATTGGATATTTAAAATTAGCTGAAGATTGATGACGATATTATAATATGTTATAATATTATAAAATTACACTATTCATATTAATAATACTGTATAGGTACTTTTTAAAATAATTTATAATGTGTACCTATTACTATTTTTCTTATTAAATAAAGAAGGCTAAAAAAATATTTTCTAAGAAAAAATCCGAACTACACCACTGAATAAGTATATAATTTTCCATTCTAAAAACAATAAATTTAATACATTACTTAATAATAAGATAAATTTTTTATTATTTGAACTAACTGCTGTTTGAGCTGTAATTATAAAACTTAAACATTTCTAAAAAAATATTCATTAAGACGATTTTCATGATTTATGAGGTTTTGATAGAAAAAAATTATAATTCAACATGAAAATGATCAGTTAGTTAGTGGAGAATTTTAAAAAGATGACCTTAAAATACCACTTGGATGTTATTTTTGATTTAAAAATGTATGGCAGGTATGAAAGCAAGTACTTTGCATATCTATACAAAAGTGATTCCAAAGAAATAGAAATTAACATCATTGAAAACCACAAGCTTCTTAAATTTATAGGAAAGTACAATTTTTTTAACTGATTATAAAGTATAGCTTTCTTATCACTAAATTTAAGTCATGCAGCAACAAATTCAATTTAAAAATTTTTATTTGAATTTAATGATGATATAAATTATTTTTTTAGATCTTGAACGAAGTGAAGAAGTTTGTGATTTTACAATGATGTTTATTTTTTTCTCTTTCTGTGAATTCTTTTTCATATAAAAATACTTGTCCAAAAGTTCCGATCAGTACCTACAGGCTCTACAGAGCCGGAATCATGTCCAGATGGTACTTTAAAAAGAATCTACATTTTAAATTATATAATATAATATTTGTCAAATATTTGTTTATTTTTTATTTATTATTTTTGTAAAGTGTATGGACTTTTAACATAGTATCATACATGACATACAACAAAATTATTGAAATATCAGTTTTGCATTTGTATTTAGTACACTTTAGGATATATACATAATATGTACTATATAAATATGTAATTTGGAAATCTTCAGTTGAATGTAACTTTGCATATTGAATACTTTTATAACTTATTGATCTTCTTGAGGAGCATGTTGTTAATCACATAAGCATAAAATTCACACCTAAAAAACATAAAAATTTCAAATAAATAATGAAAAACAAAATAAACAGTTTTAAAACTAAATGAAGGCATTTTTTTTTTAGTAATTTACATCCTTATTCTAAATAATGTTATAGTCATTAATTATCTTTAGGCTATTACATTAAAATTAAGGAACATCATACTGTGTTTTAGCAGACTTCCAGTCATTTCCCCAGACATATATTCCGTTATTTCGAACTAATATTGCCGAACTATTTGGATAAGACAGTAATACATCTTTAAATATGTTCATCAAATTTTTTTCATACTTGGAATCATCAATGATTGGTATAACAATTTCTTTATTGTTTTTATAAAATCTTCCCTCTTCTTCATTATAAATTCCCTAGTACAAATGTTCAAAATGTTATTGAATTGTTTAAGCATCCACAAGATGAAATTACATTACACTTACTTCGACCATTTTTGAATCAATTCTAATACGCAACTCATTTCCTGGGTTTAAAAGACACAATTTTTCTATATCTGGTAAATTTATACGAAAGATTGATCCTACAAAATTCTCTAGTTTTGAAAAGTTAATGTGTTAACATTTAAACAAAAATATAATATTCGTCAGTAGTAATTTACCATTGTAACAACGCATATATGTTGGTAAGCATGGACTTTTTGCCATTTTTTTTTCAATAGGAGGCAATTCAATATCTTTACCAATAATGTCTTGAGCATGATATTTTTTTACTCTATATAAAAAATTATAAATTAAGTTCCTAAAAATGTAGTTTTATAAATAATTATTTTCATTACAAATATCATGGTAATATTTTTAATATTATTAACATGTAAACACCATATCACTTTTAACTGTTCATACTGTTAGTTAAGGAAGAAGAGTTTGTTTGTTTTAAATTCTCAAACTAAAGTTGGTAAGTTTTTTTACAAAAATAAACACAAGGTAATAAAAACATACAGATACCAAACTAAATAAAAATTAAAACTCATATATTGTCTATAGTCTTAATTTTTAAGTTTGTTAAATTTTAAAATAAAAAATAAAAAATGACAGAACTAAAAATATAAATTACTTGCACAGATAAAGCTCAAGAAAGTTTGCTATTAAAAATTAAAAAAAACCACCTTGTATAAATATTTGGTAATATTGAAAATATATGTCACATATAGGTAGGGTTGCCAGACGTCCCGTAAAATATGGGAAGTATTTTAACTCAAGGTCCCGTTGTCCCAACAAATCTCTTCGGGACACCAAAATGTCCCGTTTTTCAAAAAATTACCAATACATCCCCTTTGACTCTTAGGATATCAATGAATATTATAAAAGATATCCATTCTTCTAAGTTCTGATAGACATGATAGACCCGCATGAACAGGAAATTCAACAATCAATTAATTTTGTAAAGTTAAAATGTGTATACTCGTATTTTTATAAAATTAATATGATATTTGTTTTATAATTTTATTTCTATTGGCTAATGGCTATTGCCTAAAGAATAAAAAGTCATTTTATTTTTTTTGTTTTTTTTTTTTTTAATTATTTTATCAAGTTTAAAAATGTTATGTTTATACTTTATTTAGTGTACGTTCTTATTAACATATTCTATTTAAATATTATTCAAAAATTATAAAACTTAAGAATCAACTATTGGAGGGGGGGATAAAATTAATTTTTTGTTTGTCCCGTATTTTTAATTTTGAAATCTGGCAACCCTACATATAGGCATACTTTTAAACTAATTATAATTAATAATTCTCTATTCAGTCTTGTAATTTATTTAATAAATACTATAATTGTAAATTATATACTTGTGTTTGATACTGATTCCACCATCTGTATCAGTAAACAATCTTTTTTTTTCAGGTACCAATTTTCTTGGATCATAATCTGGATAAAATTGCTGCAATTTAAAAATATTTATGAAAATATATTGTAAACTGTCCATTTGATGCTGAATAAGAACTTATTTACAAATAAAAATAATCATTTCCATCATAATAAAATTTCAATGATTTCTTTAGGAAAAATAATACTATAAATCTATAATAAACAATATATATTTTATACTACATTTCATATCTAAATTTTTTCTTATATCTATATTTATTAGAACATTCCATTATTTATGCTAATTAATATATATATATATTTAATGCATGTATTTAATTTATGGGTTAGGTTAGGTAAATATTAATTTGATTACGAATTTTTACTTATTTAATTTTATTACTCATTTAAAATTTTAACTAAATTAGTAGCACTTTTAAAATAATTTTGCTACAGAAATTTGCATTACATTACTACCTAATACTATAAATATACTTTATACACAAAAGTACACATAAATACTAAAGCATTTAGATATTTCATTTTATTAAATATGTACAGTTTGTACACCATAGTCTCTTGAATGACAATAATATTAATAACAGTAATAACACTGGTTAAAACGAATTTAAATAATTGATTTATTTATTCTTCGAATAACTAAATTGATATTTAATAATAACTAAATCTATTAAATACAATTAACAAGTATTGGTATAAAAATGTGGGAAAAACTTTCACTAAATGACGAATAAGATTGATGAAATTTAGAGTTATAGTAATTCGATATGTACACACCTTTTTCTTTTTATTTATTTGAACTGTCATTTTAATGGTGAATAGATTGTTCAAAACTAAACCGAGTAAAGCAAGTGATCAAATGAAAAAAAAAAAAAAAAGTAATAGGAAATGCTTTTAGAGAGTAACTTACATAGTGTTCCCTACCTTATTAATTTAAAATTTTTTAAGTATTAATACCTAGAGCATAGTAAATAAAATCTTATTTTAATATTAAACGTAATTTTTGAGGTTACTAAAAGCTTTTGACTTACTGCACGCTCTCTAGATAAAATTAAATTACTTTTGATTCTTTTAGTAATAACAGATACTTCATCTGTTAAATTTTGAGACGTGGCCCTTATTACCTATAACATAAATATATTTATCATCAAAACATTTATTTAACTATACTGATGATTTTGTCAACATTTATTAATAATAATATAATATCATATATAATAATATATTTGAAAAGTTATTTTTGCATTATTGATCTTTTGATTTTCTTAAATTGTTAATATTAATTTAAAAGATAAAATATTTTAAATTTAAGCACGCCCACACACATGTATATATATACACACACACGTATGTATACAATGTCCCAATAGGACTTGATAACTGAAAATAAAATGTAATAATTATTAACAGAACAAAAATTATTGCATTTGTCAAGGCCTATTGGGACACCTTGTAAGCATATTATATATATTTAGGACCCAAATTTTCAAAACTGATACTACAGCTTAAGAAAAAATTCAAAAAACCATCTTGTGAATCTGTTTTTAAGAAAAATATTAACGCTTAAATCTCTAATAAAGGTTAAACTGTTAATTTTCTAAAAAAAAAATTATGTTTGAGGATGATTTAATAATATTGTTAAATTGACGTCATAATATTATAATTATTATGAAGTATTTGACAAAATTATAAATTACTCACAAACTTAAAAAAAATTGAAGAAAATGAATGGATTAACCTTAATTAGAGATTTAAGCACCAATAACTTTCTAAAAACCAGGTTTCCAAAATGGCTGTTTTTAGTTTTTTCTAAAAAATGTAGTATATATTTCAAATTTGAAAATTTTTGGAATTCAAAAATATATATACATTATTTCTGTAGCACAATGCTGTAATAATAATTTTAAAAAAAGTTAAATATAATTATTAAAACAAAAGTTTTTGTATTTGTCAAATCTTTATTGAAGGTAACCTAAAATGGTATATAAATATTATATTTTTAATTACTCTTAAGGAGTAGTTTTGGGGATAACTTTTGAAAATCAAATGGGAACCTTTATTTCTTGTTTTTTGCCAAAATAATGTGAACGTATTTTTTAGAAAATTTTGTGGTTTAAGTTTTTAGAAATCACATAAAAATTCGCATTACATGAATTCACACGTGAACGAGGATAATCTGGCACATAACTCTTAAGTTTCCAATACACGTGTATGCAGTTTTCTGTGATTTCTAAAAATTATAAATTGCTTTAAAACCTACAGCTTTTATACTTACCTCAAAATCGGTCAAACCTTCTTTGAAATTTTTATGAAATATGCGCATGAATACTTATAGTAGTTAGTGAACGTTTCAATTTTCTTTCTCTATTTGTAAGTAATAACAAAATAACTTAAATGGATTTCATTAAAATATTTATTTTGGTTTTTCCAGTAAATTATTCAGTACTTTTTCATATTTTTTTTCAATTAAAAACTTGTAAAATGTTGAATTATTTATTCATAAATAATGTTCTCACTCCAAAATATTTACCATGTATATCTCTATCTATGTACAAAGTTTGCAAAGGTCGATCAAACCTATAATTTTTTACATGCGTTGAAGATTTCAACGTATATAAAAACTTCAAATTGAAGTGTAAAATTTTAAGCAAAACTAATGAATTATGACAAAATGCCAACTTTAAACAGTTTTATAAGAAAAACTTGACTTACGATTTTAAGGTTTTTTCAGATTCTGAGCAGAGTTTAAACAAACATTATGTTAATATTTATTGAGTGTTGTGTACACAATGTTACAGCATTGCTGTATTTACCATGTTAATATGATAACTCTGTTACCAACATTTTTTAATATTTTTCTTTTGTTGAACAAAAGCAAAATTTTTAAATGTTTAGTACCGACCTACTATAAGTTTTGGTCAAAATTATTAGAAAAGATTTCATGAAAATTTAATGTACTGTTTATTTTACCATTCTTAATTAATTTTTTCCTTAATATGCTTATCAAAATCATTGATTATTTACAAACATTCTTTAGAAATAACGACATTCATACTAAAAATCCATGTGTTGTAGCGCTATCACTTCTGCTTCTGGATTCCGAATGAAACAATTACATGTCTGTTAATAATATTATTCACTGTTATTTCTATCGGAATCATTGAAATTTGAAACTATAACCTTCACTTCTTTCAATTTAAAATGTTATTTTAGACGCATCTTGTATATTATTAATTAATTTTAAACCAACTTCTACTGATATTTTAATAGGTGTAACAATATTACATTTAATAATTTAATAATTAATTTATAATCAAGAAATTAATTTCACTTAAAATATGTCAACATTTTTTCAGTTATAAAATATTGTTTGTATTCATTATATCTCTTTATTTCTTTTTCCAAAGTAAATGAAAGCAAATAAGCTTTATTTTTAAAGTTTTCAATCCTTCACAAAAAGAAAAAAAATAATAATAATAATAAATAAAAATAAAAAAAATATTGAAAATAAGTCACTGTTTATAATTATAGTTATCTAATTTTATAGCTCTAAAAAATATTTCAAATTCATAATTGCATAAATATTTAATTAATTACAAAATAGAGTTAAGTAATACAATATTACCCGATGGCCATTTTCAATCGATTCTTGTTCGATTGGCAAGAAATTTTTGACATTTGTTTCAAATGCTTCAATATGCTCGTCTCTGCTATAAAAATTAAGGAAAAACAATTATTATTTAAATGCAAATTTTATACTAAAATTGAAAATCATTCTATTTTCTTCTTTCAAAATACATATTATAATTTTTTTACAATATGTAAAATACATAACACGCTTTATTTTTGTTAATTAAATGTTTAATAATTGAATAATTATTTCATTAGGTATATTAAAAATGAAAATTTGTGTGCAAATTAACTTTTTCTGTATTTTTTTACAGTTAAGAATATTGTTTTTCAAATGCTAATAACCAAAGTAGATTAATGTATCAAATAGAATCAAAATAAAACTTATTTTGTAATTAAACTATTAAACATCAAATGCTTTTTTTAATGAACTTTGGTAGTATATTATACATTTTAAAGTTGTATATTGATGGCAACAATCCAAAAGTGCATAAGCAACACTTTTTACAAAATAAGATTTTTGTTATTAGGGAATAAGAGATATCATTCTCCATCAACTGTCTCACCCATTTATCGATACAATCATTTTTTAAAATAAAAATCATAATTTAAAATTTGAGCATAAGTGCCACAAAGTGCATATTAACAGGTCAACACATTTAAAGGGCGTAAGCAACATATACATTATTAATGTGGGCGTAAGCAACATTTAAATTTTTAATGTAAGTATAAACGCCATACTTTGTATGGCCTAAGCAACAAAAAACGTGGTTTGTGATTTTATATCAAATTAATATTTTAATCAAATTAAGGTTAAGGAAAAGATAAATAAATTGATAACTAGAGTAAGTTTAAACAAATTAAATATTTGTGGCACTTATATCTATAAGTTAAAACAACAAAAATACAGGTAAGGAAAAATATTTGGGTAAAAGCACCAAATTACATATTACACTCTATTTTTAATTGATATGAATGATAAATTAAATCAATAATTGAAGGATCGTCTAAAATAAAATAAAAATAAACTTTTTTATTCCTATCAAATTTTTCAAAATCAGAAAAATAACATGAGAAATTAAGCTATTTTTAAAAAATTGTGTTTTGGCTCTCCTGAAAAATTTTGAAAACTTCGCTTATGCTCTTTTGGATTGTCGCCATCGATATAGTAACGGTGTACTTCAGTTGATTCCAAGATGTCCGAATTCGTTCCTAAGTTTTATGAAGGGTACCTATATCTGAATTGGTTCCCAGACTGTTTTAAAAGCAATTTCAATTTTCCGTCTCATTTTAAATAGACTTGGTTAAAAATAGACAAATAGACTTGGTTGTACCAGATGGTACTTTAGAAATTTTAGGAACACTTGGAAATACTGAAAGTTCTGCGCCAATATCACATAAATTGACGGGGAAGAGAAAAAGCTACGCTTGTTTTAAATCATTTATTTTCGAAATACATTCTGAAAACAAAATTTCTTTAAAAAACACTCAACAGTTGTTCGAAAAATCAAATTAATGTATATAAAACTTAATTTTGGCTTTTCACCAACAGGAATAATAAGTATGTTCATAGGTGTGCGCGGGATTTTTTCGAGGGGTGTTCAGGACAGGTATAGTAGGTGCTGACCTGAGGTCAAAGTGCAGGACAGGTTTAGTAGGAGCAAACCAGAGGTTAAAGTGCAGGAGACTTATTCCCTTACCTCTGATCGAATTTTTATTCACCCTTAACTTTTTTCTTTACTGGGTAATTATAAGACTATGGATATATTCAAAATTTAATATAAATTATT
>JAIPRM010015122.1:0-10338 GCA_025469315.1 Stegophylla sp. TES_Ste_2020
TCAGTAAAACGATTCTGAACAAAAGAAGTTAATAATATAAAAAAAAAAAAAAAATGTTCGAAAAATGTCCAAAATTTTTTTTCACATTTTCAAAATTTTCTTGCGCCAAAATCTTTTTTATAGGATTTTCTATCTATGTTTAAATTTTCATAAAATTCGAATAAAAAAATGATGGTTTCCGAGTCATTTTTGTCAAATTTTGGATAGTTTTTTCCAAAAAAAACATTGATGACCTCTTTAAAGTACAATCTAGAGGCGAATCGGGTTTCAAAAAGTTATTGATCGAAACTTTTGGACAAGTATTTTATACGGAAAGTTGTACACAGAAAAAAAAAATAAACATCATTGTAAAAACACTAGCTTTTTCACTTCATTTAGAATCTAAAATTGTATAATATAGGTACATAATCTTACATAATTTTTGTTTTGTTATTTTTGTTTACACTTAAGAATTAATAAAATCTGAATACTAGTCATAAGTATATTAGTATAAATATTTTTTTTTATGAAAACTACAATTTCAATGATATAATTAAATTATAAAGAAAAATGTTTACAAGTATTTAAAATTAAAAAATAATAATAATAATAATAATAATAATATTATAGTTGCAATTAGTATAGTAAATAAAATTGTCTTTTACTGTATAATCTGACGCTATACGTTATTCTTAAATTAAATTAATATTTCAATTTGAAATATAACACTTCCATACAAAGCCGACGATAATTTAGGAGAAAATGATCTATTCAGGTTATAATTCTACTTTCTATTGTTTACAGCTTCCATAAAATGTTTTATAACTACAGGTAAAGAAGTTTCCTTATTTATTCAGTAATTCTCTATAATATAGACACGACTACTCATGTATTAGTTCGAGAGAAATGTATAAGTAGTGTTTTATAACTTCATAAATATACTTTAAGCTAGATGTTACGTCATAATTATTTTGTCGAAAAATCTCGAATATACTTCCATTTTATACACACTATGCGCTAAGCGAAACAAACATAATATTAAAGGAGTTTTCTTAAATATTTTATCTCAGGACTTAATTAAGTTTTGATTAGTATTAAAAAATATATTGAATTTATTTAATATATTTTTACTGAACAATTAACATTTAACATTGACATTAACATTTTCCCATGTTAAAAATATTAATTATACTTAAATATTTTTAATGCTAATAATTATTAAATGTAGCTTGGTAACTTGAGTGAAAATTTTAAAAATACTATACAACATAATGAGTACTTAATAAAGTCTACTATTAACGAAAAGTACTGTATTACTAATCAAGGCACCAAGCTAAGTTCAATAATTATTAGCAGACTATTTTAACGTAAATGATATATTGTATAGGTAATTCAAAGACTTATACTTAACGATTTTTTTACACGGAGTTTGAAGTGTTTTTATTGGGAAAAATTTATCGCGAAAACAACGATTAAATTAAAAAATATACAATATTCTTAAATTTAATAATAATAATAATAATAATCTCAAATCTATTTGAAAAGTAGTATTCGTACGCCGCGCTGTTACCAAATCAGCTTTCTATCCACGACATAAACTTGTCACTGCGTGTCTTAAGACCACCACGCCATAATGTTCTGTAATAAAAATTGCACTGAACTTACCTCTCATTCCATTTGGTCAGCTAAAATAAATCATTGCATTTATTGCATTTATTATTTTAATCATATAATACGATGCTATTAAATCATCATGTGGTTTTATGAATGGAATTCTTATTTTAGTGAATAAAGATTTACGGTCAAAACCTTTAAAATAAGAAAAAGAGTATTTATTTACTCGTTTCCTGAATAATTATGATGGTAAACTGGTTCCGCGCGCGCGCGCGCGTAACAGAGAGAGAAAAAATTCGTTTATAATAATCATTAACGCGGGTAACAAAAAAAAAAAAAAAAAAAAATAGTAATAAATAAATAAATATCAGTAAAAAACAGAAATGTGAGAGACCTATAACACTTAGCGGCTAGCCGAACTGGTTTTCGCCAAAATTTGTAGAACCTACCTTTTTACTGCGAGTGTATACGTACAGTATTGGAGACAAAGACAATTTCCTAAATCACATGATTTCGGTTCACTTTCTATTAGTATTTATTAAAGACTCGAAGTGATATATTTTCTGTTTTGTAACATATCTTTCGATTCGTAGGTCGTAAAATTGGTTTATTTTTCATAAAGTGTACTTATTAATAATATTATAATGTCTAACCTCTAACCATTTTCAAACTATTACGAATTACATTCACGAAACACCCTAAAGTTATTTTGTTGTTTTAGATTCTAAACGAAGTGAAGAAGCTAGTGTTTTTACAATGATGTTTATTTATTTATTTTTTTTAATTTTTTTATTATTATTATTATTATTTTTTTTTTTTTTTGTGAACATTTTTTCGTATGGAAATACTTGTTCAAAAGTCTCAATCAGCAACTTTTTGACACCGAATTAGCCTCTAGTTGGTACTTTAAAGAGGTCATTTTTTGAATTTCTCAATTCTTCATTTTCTTTTCTTTTCTTTTTTTTGTGGTAGAAACTACCTAAAATTTGACAAAAAAGACTCGAAAACCATCAAATTTTGATCAAAACTTTATGAAAAGTTTAAATGTAGACAGACAAAAGTATTAAAATATTTTGGCAAAAGAAAATTTCAATAAGTAAATATATTTTATTTACATTTTTTCTACCACTTTTTCTCATAACTTAAGCAAAGAATACCCATAGTGCAAGTTATGTCCTGGTTTTTGAAATTTTAATGTCATATTTTTCACTTTAATGAAGTCTGAATAATATTTATATGCTATAAATATTTTGCTTTCGTTTACATTGTATTATGTTAGTCTATATACATAGACTATGAATAATTCATTTTCATAAAGATAGTCCATATAAAATATCGTTTAGAAATATTCATGATGAAGCTATGATAAATTATAACGAAAATACAATATAAGATTAATTTTTTTTGTAATGGTGATAATTTCAGACCATTTTATGCGGATTAATGAGTAGTACCAAAATCTAATTCCTACATTTAATATGTTATCATTTCAATAACTTTGTGTTTAAATAGAAATTAAAATGTATTATAATGTAAAAATATTGTTTTTGATATATTTTATTAGATTTTTTACCCGTATTTAGTTATGGTATATAAATTGTGCGTACCAATCGAAAATGGGTTTTACTTAAATGTGTTTGAGTATCGTACTCACGTGCACACGGGTGCATACAATATTTTAATAATAACAATAAGTGCTATTGTTTCTGTTTAAAAGTTCAATTGAATAATTATTATTACGTGGATTTCATACATTCAAGTGTAGTTTTATTGTTAAATCGTCAATTTAAAAACGTATTTATAATAATTTAAACGTTGTATCTTTTTTTTTTCTATAAGGTTGCATAAACAGAAGAGAGAGTGAACCAAAAATTTGTATTTTATAAAATACCTGCTTAGTGAGTTAATATTATTGTTAGGTAAACATTGTATGCTAATTTATAAATTCAGTCGTAACTCGAGAACAAAAAATAACGAATATGGCATGTGGGTTTAAACTTATTCGTATTACACCGGCCGAGAAAAGATACTTCGAGAATAGTATTCTGACGTTCTTTAAATATTTTGTGTGATTAATTATTTTACAGAATTATATGGTTAACAGTAATATCATACATATAATTTATTATAATACGTTAATCATGTGGCGAATTTCGAGAAATCGTTTGAACTATAAAGTGTAAGGTTAATGATTACGTAGACAACAATAATAATTGATTATTTTTATCAAATATAATATAAATTCGTGAAAAGAAAAAATAAATTGTGATTCATTAGGATTAATTCGAATTTTATTTTAGATTCTGAGTAGAGAGAAGGAGCTAGTATTTTTACTTGTTTACTAGTACTATTTCTTGTCTGTGCAATAATTTACTTTACTTTACTTTTTTTTATCTATTGAATAATGGGGGGAAAAAAAAAATTAAATAAGAAAAAAAGTGATAGAAAAATGTCTAAATTTTTTTTTTCACATTTTCAAAATTTTCTTACAGCAAAATGTTTCTCATATTATTGTTTACCTGTCTTTAAATTTTCATAAAGTTTGGATCAAAAAATGATAATTTCCTAGTCTTTTTTTGTCAAATTTTGGGTGAATTTTCAAAAAAAAAAAATTGGAGAACTGAGAAATTCAAAAAATGACCTTTCTAAAGTACCAACTAGAGAAAATACGGTTTCAAAAAAATACTGATCGAGACTTTTGAAAAAGTATATCTAAACAAAAAAATGTTTACAGAAAAAAAATTTAAAAAAATAAACATCATCGTATAAACACTAGCTTCTACACTTCGTTCGGAATCTAAAATAATAAAATAAAAAAGTAAACATCATAGTAAAAACTCTAGCTTCTTCACAGAATCTAAATGTAGTGAAATTTATAAAATAAACCAAAATATGTCTAAGTGACTTCAATCAGATAAAAACGTAACTCATCAATTCGATCTTATCAAAGCGCTGTATATATTAGTCACAGACCAGTTTAATTCATACTGTCATTTAAATGTTTACGCGTCAAATTGTCTATTCCGTAATATTAAAACGAGAACTTTACCGGATCGTGTCCAGTGACTAGAATTACACTCGCTTAGAGCACACGTTTTTACGTACCAAAATGTGTGCCACTACAGGTCCTGGCGGGTTAATTAAAAAAAAAACTAGTTATATGTTCTATTTATACGACCAGATCGCTCAAATAATTGGTATCTATAATAGACTTATTGGTCGGCGATTGAAATTGAAAATTCATGTAAGTACGTTTCTATAAATGTAAGTCCTAAAATTATAAAAATAAAAATATTGGAATAGAATGAAAAGTTATACATTTTATCGGGGTTTCGTCATTGTTATTCCGTCTTCTGGGAAATTTTAATCAATAATGGGAACGGGTGCGGCTATTTATTAAGGGGCTAAAGTATGCAATTTTTATTCACCTAAAGTAAAATATGTATATATAGGTCGCTTCTATTTCTGGAATTAAATATTCATACTCGTCTTTTTTTGGAAATATTTCGAATACATTTGAATGATGTATCAACAAGCTCCGGATACTAACTGGCGAAACAAGTGCCATATCGTGGTGTATTTCCGTAATATCGTAAAAACAGTATAATATAATAACCACTAATGATTTCGTAGAATTCATTTTCTGATTTAACCACTTAACGTATTTGAATGAAATTTTTTTTGTTGGAAAGACGAAAAAAATCTACAAGGCGCTCGTTTTGCCGATTTTTTAGTTACTTTCTTGTATTTCATACACCTTAATTTTAAAATGTGATCAATTTTTCTTTGATCAATTGAAATGATTAATCGTTTCTTCAAAATTCAATGCAACCACCAAGAGCATCCCACCCGAGAAATGAAGAATACCCATGGTGCAAAGTATGTTCGGATTTTTTCCAATAATGGACGTGGTTGTGAATGTAAAACGGAAAAATTAAAAACGAGCGACCGCCGCTTTAGGTCTGCACATTATGTAATTATAATAATTGTTCATAGATATTGTGTGAATTACATTTAATATATTATGGTCATGGACTCGTGGTATAAAGCAAAAGCAGAAAAATCCCGTGTTGAAACGAAACGACAGTGAATTACGCGGTGAAATTTAGTTACATCAAATTGTATTCTGTTTCAATGAATATCACTGAAAAATGCGGTACGTATCGAAACCGGATTTGCAAGGTATAAAATCAGCTACCAGCTTCCTAATGCCCAATAGAAAAAAAAAATTACGTATATCGATGCGAAATACCTACCTACTTAGGATTAAATTTATTACATATTGTTTTATAATATCCGGTGTCATCACTTGCTGCGCAACATATTATTATACTGCACCACAAAACGGTTCCGGTCAATATCACTAACAGCAGCTATTATCTAAGTGTTTGATATTCGATCTGTCACAATGAACTCGATGAATTATTTATCCAAAACATTTTGTTCTTTATCCGGAGAATCGCAAAACCACTATAATACGTATTTCAGCCGGTGTCAATACGATTTCTAAGAACGTTATAAAACTCTTGGAAACAAAAAATCATTTTACAAAAATTAAAAAAATATTTAGCCATAATAAATTGTGCCGTATGGCACGAGTACACGAATGTTTGTATAATTAATTGCAAAAATTATGATTTAAATCTACTTGTTTCAATATCACGGATTTTTAATCATATAGGGATCATATTTTCGCACTCTGGTATATTTATAATACATTAAAAACTATCAATATGATTGAAAATCATATTGATCACTGTTTTACACGATCTGGTTTATTGTACGTTTATTTTCATGCGTCATTGTTGTCAAAAAATTAATTTGCTCAGTTAGTTATTTTGCATGTTGTGATTTGGGATGGTGAAAGTGCGTTCTAATAATCAAATAAATATTTTAGCAATAACAATAACGATAGACTGTTTAGGTTGTCTAATTTATTTTGGTGATTCATATCTATTCTGCCGACAAAGGATATCATAACGTTTGAATTTGTTTTATACCTACTTCCCCATGACACTCGAGCTTCATACTACAACTTATTATTTCAACAATACCTATATACTTTATTCATTAAAGTGGTTTTGGAATTTGCATAATTAAACATGATTTATTTGTCTTAGTTGTAACTCGAATAACGTACGATTTATGTCAAATAAATCGTTTTTCACTCATTCGCATATACATTTAATCTTACTCGTTAAATAACAACACACACACCACAGTGATTTATTGCTCCTCAGTTATCGAGATCCATTTCGGGAGCTTCAATTTGCTTTTAATCACGCTTTCAAGTATATACACTTCTCAATATACGCGTATACCCGTGTACAAACATACTTATAATAAAAAGATCACGTAACAGGTGTTTTAAAATTTATAATGTAATTATTGTCGTGAAGACAAATAATTGTTAAGAATTTATTTTAAAAGACCTTATATAACGCCGAGTTGTATACCGAAGGGTATTCTATTATTATCTGGCCTTTGTTAATTAGATTGTTAGAAATGTTAACGATTCAGTTTCGAAACGATCATTATAGGAAGAAGATCGCATAAAAATGATACGAAAATGCGGTTAATTGTTGTTTGATAGTGCAAATAATCTTAAGCACATAGAAAAATGTAGTTTTCTAGTGTTTAAGTAACCTTCCATAATGCTATTGTATGATGATATTACAACAATAATTAAAAGATTTAACATTTTGATTATAGTATCGAGACTTCCAACGGTGTATAAAAGACAACCGATCCGTCCTAGTACGAAACACAAGCTCTTAGACTTTCGATAGTCACAGTGATTTTTTTATTTTCATTTCGTCTACACTCAACTGCATCATGAAATCTCTGGTAAGTAAATTATATTTTTTTTCTATACCAATAAATGCATAGCGGATAGTTTTTTAACTTTTTTTTAGATTCCATAAAATTCTGAGTGAAATAATCAATTATCCAACGCATGTCTTATAGAAATATATAAGAGTATTAATCTAAAATAATAAAACGTCCCTCTTTCCCATGCCTAATTTTAAAAACTAATAATTAAATTTATGACTGACGTTTAATTTCCATAATTTCCATAGTATTTTGAAAACATTTTTGTCCTCATCCAATATGGTAAAACTAATTTTTTACTTAAAGCGTTGATTATTCAATTCGATTTATTATGTATGTAAGCAGAAAATATGTTTCAGATAACACTATTATTTTAATGTAGTGTTTATTTCGCATTTATTGACAAATTTAACTTAAAATAAATTTTTAGGGTAATTTTTTGGAGCAATTTTTATAATTATCTATAAACACTTAACAGAACGTCACACCGGCCTTTTAAGGAGTTATATATAGGCAATATTCATGAAATTGGAAGAAAATTAAAAAAAAAAAAGTATAGACAAGAAAGCCGGACATACTTCGCACTACGGATATTCTCCGCTCTTCGGGTCGGATACCTTTGATGGGTGCGTATAATTTTAAAGAAACGATAAATCAATTCTTCAATAAGACGACTGAACGGAACGAAAGAAGTTAATAATGTAAAGAACTATAATAGTTATCATTTTCAACACACTCTCTAAGAGTATCTGACCCGAAGAGCGAAGAATATCCATGGTATGAAGTATATGCGGCTTTCTTGTCTATGCTTTACTTTATTTTACTAAATAAAATTAAAACATTTATTAAGTAAAAAATAGTAATTACATTTAATAAAAAAAAAGATGTGTTACAAAAATGTCCAAAAATTTTTTTTCACGTTTTCAAATTTTTCTTGCGTCAAAATGTTTCTCATACTGTTGTCTGTCTATGTTTAAATTTGTATAAAGTTTGGATTGAAAAATGATGGTTTCCGAGTCTTTTTTGTCAAATTTTGGGTAGTTTAAAAAAAAAAATATGAATATTATTGAGAAATTCAAAATTTCGAGTTTCAGATCGTCTTGGTGATGGTCGTGTCTGTGGCCGTGGCCGCCGAAAAGAATGTTGTCGGCTCGCAAGAAAAACGTCAAATTCCTTCGTACGGCACCGGCGCCGTGGTACAGCCGTCGTCGCCGACGCCGCTGCCCGCGGTGCCGTCGATCAACAACCTGTCGCCGTCCGCGGCGGCGGCGTACCAACCGAATTACCTGCCGGTGTGCGTGGTACAGCCCGCGTACCAGCCGCCGTATTACAACGTGCCCGCAGAACAATATCAACCGCTACAGTACCAACCGCAGTACCAGCCACAATATCAACCGCAGTACCAGCCACAATATCAACCGCAGTACCAGCCACAATATCCGACTGTATTCCAGCCGCAGCAATTATCTCCAGCAATCGCTTATCAACCGTCGCCGCAATATCCCGTAGCTTATCAACCGTCGTCCGCGTATCAACCGCAGCAGTCTCGAGGTCAGACGCCGTCGTACTCGTCGTACGGTTACTTCGCTTCGCCGGCCAACGGTGTCGGCAGCAACGCGCCGTCGTCGTCCACCAAGAAGTAGTGCGATTTATTTATTATCGTGTACGATATAATCGCAAACATCATACTCGATGACGTGAAACGATAAATAAATAATAAACACGAACGCAAGTAGTTTTGTTTTTAAATAATTTAAAAAAGTATTTCGTTTTTGTTATTTAATAATAAACAATGAAATTTCGTACAACGTATAGATCAGTGGTTCTCGAACTTTTTTTCCATCACGGCGCACGTTAATATTTGTTATTCGCAGTCCTGCTCACACTTTCAAAAAAAAAAAAAAAAAATTATCTAAGTACTTCCAATAGCATACGCAGAATGGATTATTCTATTCGTTCACCCTATTGCCTGGTATTATATTTTATATAGTTTGAATGTTATCGGTCAAATTAATCTAGGAAGGTATTCAAAAATTATTTTCCTACGTTGTTTCGTAAATCGACCAACATTTTTGGAATTTTCTTTAGTTTTTCTTAACACAAAAAATGCCAGTTAAAAAATTTAATTCTGTAAATCTAAAAAAATAATCCACATAGTAAAATCCTAAAAGTACTCTCTGGATTAGAGTGCACGCGCGCATGCGCTCGCGTGTGTTGGTCCCGTTGCAGACGGATAATTGAAATTTACTGTAAATTAAATTGAACTTTAATTTTTGATAATAATAAAAAAAAAAAATTTATAGGTTAAACTCAATAATAAAATCAAAATCTTTTTATATACTTATTAGAATATAAAAATAAAATAAAACTTAGATTTATGATTATGATTTTTATATTCTGAATGAGGTGAAGAAGCTAATGTTTTACAATGACGTTTATTTTTATTTATTTTTTTTCTGTGAATACATTTTCATATAGAAATACTTGTCCAAAAATCTCAATCAGCACCTTTTTGAAACCGGATTTTCCTCGAGTTGATACTTTAGAGAAATTATTTTTTAAATTTCTCAATTCTTAAATTTTTTTTTAATTCAAATCATTTAATTTTAAGTCTGATTAAGTCTAATTGAATTCGTAATATTGTGTCGATAACTAGGTATATGTTTGGATATTTACAATGTTATTTTAAATTGAATAAAATAAAGATAAAATAAAAAAAGTGTACTGCGCGCAAACGAGTATCACCATAGCCACAGTCGGTCGTTTATCAGCAGTCCAAGAGTAGCCTGTAGCTACTCCGATCCACTAGTCGATGACATGACGTATAGTAACGCACCGTCATTCACCAGTAGCAGTATAAATTATACAACTTTCGTGTACAATGTAACTGAACACACACGATAAATAAATAAG
>JAIPRM010015123.1:0-10338 GCA_025469315.1 Stegophylla sp. TES_Ste_2020
TACTTTAGAGAGGTCATTTTTTGAATTTCTCAATTCTTCAATGTTTCTTTTGGAAATAACTACCCAAAATTTGGCAAAAACGACTCGAAAACCATTATTTTTTGATCAGAATTTTATGAAAATTTAAACATAGATAGAAAATCCTATAAAAAAAGATTTCGGCACAAGAAAATTTTGAAAATGTGAAAAAAAATTTTGGACATTTTTCGAACATTTTTTTTTTTTTTCTAATATTATTAAATTACTTCGTTCAGAATCGTTTTACTGAAGAAATGATTTATCGTTTCTTTAAAATTTAATACGCCCGTCAAGAGAATACCACCCGTCGTGCGAAGTATGTCCGGCTTTTTTTTTTATAAAGTTTGGATTAAATAATAAAATTTTAAAAATATTTTTGTTAGATTTTTCCAAATTTCGAAAGGTGTATTGAAAATTTCAAAAAATTGTCCGTCTAAATTACCATCTGAAGCTAAATTTTGATTAAAAACTTTGCTGGTCGAAACTTGTTGTTATGTATTTCGATACGAAAACGTGTACATAATAAAAAAAAAAAAAAAAAGAAAATAAACATCGCCGTAAAAACATTAGTTTTTCACTTAACCCAGAATCTAAAATTAAACGGAAACTAAGTATTTCGGCCAAGGCCGTTTTCGGGTAATCGAACATTAAAATAAATAAAATATCAACTATAAAAAATTCAATAACATTCATGTATAAAACATAATGGCTTAGCTGTACACATGTTATACAAATTGAATTTTTAATAATATTTTGAAATTTACGAATAATCACCTTCAACGTCACAAATTTTAAATAAATGGATATAAATAGGATTTTAAATTATCGGTGAAATGAAGGGACACTATATAATAGTGGTTTTAAAATGCTGTTAATTTTTCTTTTATGAATACACTTTTTTTATTTACGATTTTTCTACTCGACAAAGTGCACAGACTATTATATGTTTCATGATATATGTTTTCGGTGTAAACTTTTCCTCGCGTGATACTACAAAAAAGTTAATTTTCAGAGTTTTGTACAACTTTCGATTATCAACCCGGTATAAAAGACACATCGCGTATTTTCCTACCTGTTGTCGAATTTTAATAAATATCCACCGAATTTATTATTTTCTACTGACCATTAAATTTATAGTTATCCGCTTAAACGACTGCAGTCTTATCTACGAAATGGCAGATTTATATTCATTACGGTTTTCGATTAATCGTTTATAGGGTCGGAAACGATACGATTTTACTAATATATTATGACTGTGTTTGTATATATATATTTTATTAAAATCGGTTCATTCGATTTTCAAATTATTTTGGCTTTAAATTTCAAAGCACTGTAAAATTAATCTTTTCGCGAATTAAATTAAATACGCTTTGATAATAATTTTGTCATTAAATCGTCACACACACACACACACACACACTCGGTATGAATCCGACTATTATGTTAAAGTTCTGTCCAGAATTGTTTTCTTCTTCTTTTGGTTAAAAAGGTCTTTCAAGATCATCCGATCTCATACCTACTCCTCCATTCTTCTCTATCCATTGTTCTTTCTTTCCAATTCGTTCCTCCGCCTGGCGATTGCACATCTTTTTTGACTAAGTCTTCCCATCTTGTTTTGGGTCTTCCAAGCGGTTTTGTCCCATCACTGCTCTAAATTAATTCATTTTGACTCCTCCAAGCATGCTCATTGGAGTCTTCGCATTTTCATCACCTCTGCTATGATTTTGTTTTGGAATAACAATATTCGAGCTCTGTATTTTTTCTTTTTCTCCTTTCTTCACTGGTTGTTATACATAATCAGTCCGAAAATTTTCTTCGATATTTTTCTTTCCAGTATTAAAAATTTATTTTCGTCAGAAAACCAGAATTATTGTTTTACTAAAGAAATTATTTATCCAGGCTATTATGTCGCGCGTTCAATGGTCTCGATGTGTGCACAGTATACAGTTACTACACCCAAATTGCTCATATGACATAATAATTTATCATATGCGTGTAGAACGATTAGCAGAATGTGTCAGAAACTTCGAGAAGTCATTGGACGCTTCAAATGCAACGAGACCGTTTTCATACGAACCCCAAGTCCGATTTGCAACAGTAAAAAAAAAGTGTGAATTGTATATTTCCCCCCAAAAAAATTGTATGTTATTTTCCCGCGAATGATTTGAGTGTTTACAAAACATAATTTATAAATTGTCCGCACGGAATGACCTTTATTATGACACATCGGTGAATTCTAAACTATTTTCAATAATCGTTATTACAGTGTTTTCGGTTTTTATTCAGCACAAAATAAGTTATGATATAAGTTGTGATGGCGAAAAATTACTGGAAAAATAATTCATGTTGTAGTAGTAACTGCAATAGTGAAATACGTTCAGAGAAAAAAACCTTTCCATACACTTCAGCGATGTTAAGTCACTATTTTTTTTAAGTACAATGATTTACTTTTAGAATTAACGCTGAATTTTGATTATTTCTTTTGGACAAAAATCATATTCAATAAAATTATTGTCGATCATTTTGGAATACGGTAATTATATCATCTCTATGAAACATAAATATTCGATTTAGAATCATTAAATTTGGCGGCGTTTATATTTCGTTACGTGTGTGAAGTGTTAGATCACATCTTGCAACTCATCTTCACCCTGTGTATTGATTATACAACAAATCCTTCGTGGGAGAGGCAGCGCGGGAATAAACAAAACGACCGCGTGTACATGTGTCTTGACGACGGCGACGAGTAATAATAACAATGATTATTATTATACTCTGCGTCATTGGCTAATGTCGGCCACATCGTTTTGAAAAAACTACAGTATACACAGTAGTCTGGTCTAATTATTGCAAAAAGCAGTGTGCGCAACGAGCATATCACAACATTGATTGGGATTCGTGACAGCTGGTTTTAGTATTTTTTCTAACGCGTTCTCTTCTGCGTTGACGCAACTAGAAAAACATTTTCGGCTAAGGTTAAACATGTTTATTTAATTGATTTAGCCCTCTTCCCCCCCCCAAAAAAAAAAAAAATAAAAAGTATTAACCTTCTGCAATTTTTAAAAAATTTATGAAGCTATGATTAGTTTTCTCTCACTGGACTTAGTCCTCTCGAGTCCCCTCCCCATAATTGCGCCTATCAATTATTCCATTTCAAACTTCTGGAAATGTCACGTCCTGTATAGAATCGCACATGTATATAGATACATGGGTCGTTTCAAACAATTCAATTTCATTATTATCGTATCTTTATATCATAATTATTTATAATATATTTTGTATTGCTTCTGATTCGCCGAAAACAATCAACCAACTGGTGGTGGATTCAGGACAAAATAACCCTTTGTGTTAATAAGAATACGGTTTTCTTGTTTTGAAATTTCTTTTTACATAAGTATGAAAACGTGTAACGTTTATTTTTCGGGGCGTAAGTGCCTGACAGTGGTGAAGTTGATTGTAATTTGTTTTGCGATGGCCGACAAATTAATAAAATGATGCTATTATATAGTCAATATTTTCGATGCAGGGCGCAGGACGGATGAAAAACTACTGCGTACACGAACGATACGAAATGACTTTTTTATTTAATGTCGTGTCGTCCCTCGTACCTACTGTTCACTAGTAATTCAACAGAAACTCCCGTGTTGTTTTCCAATGTTACGATCTATATAATTTTTACGAGCGCCCCCCCCCACACACACACACACACACACATCCGACATTCATAGGTAATTCCGCAGGAACAGAACGTTTTCCAATCGACTTTCCGCGTTCTGACACACGCACACAGACGTCCGTCCACACGCCTTCTCCGTAATCTGTTGTTTTCGGCTTCAGGCGAAGGGACCGAATACATTTTACGGTATTAAACGAACGGGCAGTGGCACACCCAGGACTTATTATCAAAAGGAGGGGCCGACAAATTAATTAATTCCCAAATAGTTACAATGTTTGTCTGTTTTCATTAATATTCTTGATTACATTAAAATATGTACCACTTTCTATTGACCCGTCCTATAATAACATGCTTCGTCGAAATTACATCTTTAAAAGCTAATAAAGAATTGATTTGAATTTCAGATTTTCAAGATTTTTTTCCAATAACATAAATTATTTATTTCATAAGTACTATGCTGTTGTTGAATAAAAGCTCTTAATAATATCAAGAATCAATATTATACTGTTTAAACTCGAGTAACACCAATTTTTCCAATATTATCTATGTTTACACCAAAAGTGGTCAATTGATTGAAATAATTAATTGTACCTATTAAAAGTCTATGCTTTTACCAGATTTCCGAAACGAACGTTACATTTCTTGCGCCATTTTTTTCAATTTTGAAATCGAGACTGAATAATTATGATTGTTGATGGCAACGTTAGATATTGTTGCTTATACACACAATATTAATCATTACAATATATAAGAAGAAATGATCGAGAATTTTTTTCCCTACTATGGGGATTTTTTTTTTCCCGGAGATTTTTATTCTTTTTGCTCAAATAACTACACATCCGAATGAGGGCCGTAACACGTTTGGGCACAAAACAATATTTTTACCTGTGATTCGGGAGAACGATTGGGAACACAGGTTTAGGTACACTTTTTTTCAGACCCCAAAAATCAATACAACGTCCGAGTACATAATACTTTCTAATCCACTGCTTAATTCGATTAAGTTTTCAGCGATATACTTATCAACATCAAAATCTATAGAGAAAACATAAAATTATTTGTGTTAAAAACAATATTATTATATTAAGTTAGTAAAGCAGTGTATTACAAACCTTGTAAGTTATCTTCTGTCGGTAAATTAGAGGTTTCGGTATTAACAGCATCAGAAAAAGATTGTATATTTTGCGGAAGCACAGTCATGTTAGTAACAGATACTTTAGAGAGTTCATTAGAAATTTGTTTGGATGAATTAGTAGTAGTAAAATTAGGATTTTTGGCTAATGCCGGTAACTTTTGACTGTTAGATGATATTTCTTAATGATTAACTTAACTTATCTAGTACTACTATCACATATTGTTCTGAAGAATATAGTTAACTAAAAATACTTTAAAATAAAGTTAAAAATAATTAACAAAAAACTTAACATTATTTTGATATTAAGACATAATAGTATAAAATAAACCTACATTATCAAATTATATAGAGATACGACTTTTTCGACGGCTTATCATACATCGAAGATACGACGATTTCTAATTATTAATTTCAAGTTTTTTTTCTCTATTTTTTTTATTAAATAATCCCAAAATTAAAAATAAAGGAGATACAACCTTTGCGAATTAGACCGACGGTATGTGTACCCAAACGTTCTCTGATTTACCAGGTAAAATTAGGAAATACCTCTTATTTTATGTGTCCAAACGTTGTGTCTATTTGTACCCAAACGTGTTGGTTTTTGGGTCAGTGTGACCGAACGTTCAGCGCCCCGAGTGAGTGACTTCGTGTTGACTTTCAAAAACGTGTCAATGAATTTATAAAATGCAATATTAGCGGGAGGGGTCTAAAAAAAAAAAAACGGGAAAAATCGACAAGTGGTCTTACAGGGACAAAAAAGTCTGAGAACCTCTGCTTGTAGGCGTTTGAAGTTAAAATATTGTTATTATAACCCAGTGTAATCGTACTTGAATGTCCCCGATCGGCGTTCGATACGAGCAGCCAGACGCGATGTGTGTGTGTTTACGCAATAACAACAACAATAATATTCGCGGTACACTCTTTGGCGTGCACATGACGTTTTTCGATTGGACAGAAAGTGAAACGACGACACGTGACGACGTCCATTTGTCGTTATCCCAATATTATAAAATAAGCAATCAGAGGCCGCGCGCAGAGACATACACAGGTGTGTCAATCCGCGTTCGACTTAATATTATAACGTAACGTGTATTGTACCTATTATTATACCGAGGTGTGGTCGATATCCTGGAAACACGATAACATAGTACGAACGCGTCATAATAAAAAACAGGTGTACATAGTTCGGCGTGTCTGTGGTGACATTGATGCATAAACCGAAACGCTATTTGATGGTACAGTTGTAAGTACGACGCGCGTTTATGAATTATTATTATTATTATTATTGATTTCGCTTTCGTTGAAAATTTCGTACGAGATTTTTCTCGCTTCGCAGCACAGGCTAGGTATCTAGGTGGGGGCTTAGGGGGCTAAGTCCCCTGAAAATCACTCATAGCCCACCAGCCCCCCCCCAAGATTTTTTTAAAATCGCTTAAGGTACTTTGCGGCGGCTAAATCAATAAATAAACGTTTTATCCCTCTCCAAATATTTTGTCCTAAGTACGTTATTAATTACGTTCTAATAATGATCGTGTATCTTATAAATGTGAGGTGGGGGGGGGATGAAAAAATGAAAAAAATCTGTAAGTATTTCGAACTGCGGATGTTATTCACAGGGGAATAGTCTTGGCGGGCGTGTTGAATTTTAAAGATACGATAAATCGTTTCTTCGATAAAACGATTCTCGCGGCCGGGTTATTCGTAAACGACGAAAATAATAATAATTATTATTATTGCAGTCAGTTGTATTTTATTATGGACAGTACGTTTACAATGTATATATATATATATCTTTACATGATTTGCATTCGATCCGAAATTCTCCAGCATTGTTGTTGACATTTTCAACGTTGAAGCAACATTACTTTTGCAACGGAACGGTGTTGATTTTATTGTGTGATATAGGTAAAAAAAACCTTATAAAACACGAGATTATTCCAAAATTAAAACGCTTATCACAAAAGTAGTCCATTTTTGTTTTTTTTTTTTGAACATTTTTTCGTGACTGCATAAAACATTATGTCGTTGATAACGGGTGAAAATTTAAAATTTCCAAGTCCTCTTAGTTTTGGAGTTATAACGAAATTAAAAAAAATCGATATTATGAAAATCTCGTTTACGGTTTTTTTTTTTTTTTTTTTTTTACCATTCTCACTAAATTTATCAACAGGTTTTTCTCGTTTTTGGACAAAGTGTTGAAAATTTTGAAAAATGGCTCCTTTTGGACACCACGTGGGTGTGATTTCCGAACTAAAAAGTAACCGTGTGAAACTTTCGTACAAGTATTTCTAATGTAAAAAAAAAAAAAAAAAAAAAAAAAATGATTTCATAAAAAGATTAAAAAAAGAAAACAGAAATATTATCATTGTAAAACCATCGAGAGCGCTTCTTCACTTCATCCAGAATCTAAAACGATAAACCGAAAAAATGTAACCAAATATAAAATATAACCTAACGCGTGTGGTGGTGCGCTTAATAATTTTTTTTTTCCCCGTCATCCAATTGATGTCTTTCTCGTAATAATATTATATCGAGTTGTTGAATTATTATACGCGCGGCGTACTTCTGTAGGTCAAATTTTACAAAAATATACGGTAACTGGACACTTTTATGCGAGTTTTGTTTCGAAATTAATTTCACCGATTTATAACAACGCTCGCGCGGCGGCGAACGAAGTCCTTCATTGTTAATTCTTTAGACTCTGAACGAAGTGAAGAAGCTAGCGTTTTTACAACGATGTTTATTTTTTCCGTGTACAACTTTTCGTGTGGAAATACTTGTCCAAAAGTTTCGGTCAATAACTTTTTCAAACCGGATTTCCCTCTGGATTGTACTTTAGAGAGGTCATTTTTTGATTTTCTCAATTCTTCAATTAAACATAGATAGAAAATCATATAAGAAAGATTTTGGTGCAAGAAAATTTTGGACATTTTTTCTAACATTTCTTTTTTTCTCATTTATTTCTTATATTATTAACTTCCCTCGTTCAGAACCGTTTTATTGAATAAATAATATGATTTATCGTTTCTTTAAAATTCTCTTGATACCCGTCAAGAGAATCCCACCCGTCGTGCGAAGTATGTCCGGCTTTTTATTATTTTTTTCGCAGAACTTTGGATATTGAAATCTCGAGATCTGCAGTCGCGCCATCTGACACAGAAGTAATGAAATCAACGAGAAATTTTAACCGTCTCCGACAAATCGCGTTTTCCATCGTTTTAACGTGTAATGATAATTAAATCCGTTTATTTCCTCCCCCACCCCCGCTCCCTCGCGTAAAATACGCGGGACGTGATAATAATATATTCATTAGCAGTCATATAATAATAATAATAATAATAATTCTGCCGAACGACATTCGCGTAAAATGTTAAACAGCTCGTGGAATAATGTTAATTCGTCGTGATAATATTACAGACGACGACGACGATAAAAGTAATATTAATGATTATTAGCGACGACACGAGTTATGAAATATTATCATAATATTATAGCGGTTAATTATTGACGCGGAGTGTATGAAAATATCGTAGCAATAATAGTAATATAAAGCGCGCAGTGATTAAATCGATAAACATACCGATGAATACTATTTGCTCGTGTTACGTGTAATTAATTCCATTTGATTATTATAATAATTGTATACGATGACGTAGGGGCGGTGAAAAAACAGACGGATTCCGAAAAAAAAATAGTATTGATGCGCAGGGATGGGCAAAATACTTTTAAAACTGTATTTGAATACTAAATACTATAATTGACATCGAATAAATACAAGGTACAAAATACATTTGATTTCTATAAGTAAATATAGAATACGAAATACACGAATTATCTCCGAGGAAATAACAAAATACATTAGAAAAAAAATTAATTACAGGTAGCGTACAACTATACAGTACAGTACCATAAACGAAAATCCTTGCTGTACACGCGCCGTGTCATCAAACAATATAAATTCAAAACATTCATTACTACAATAATTATTAATAATAGTAAAGATAAGTACAATATAATTTTCTTTTAAGAACAACATAGTCATCACTAGTATGAACACAAAATTATTTTTCTCGGTTAATTGTCGATTGGCCGGTGTAAAAAGTATTTATTATTTACTTGAATTATTTTATTTTCCAAAATACCGAATACTAAATACATTAAATACAAATAATATTTAAATACAAGATAGAAAATACTTTAGATGAATACTCGGTTAATACTAAATACAAGTTATAATTGTAATTGAAATGCGTATTCGAAATACATGTATTTTAAATACTGCCCACCCCTGTTGATATGTTATCAGCTTTTAAAAATCATCGCCACGACGACAACACGATTCGACGAATAATATTATTCTAATCGTCGTTTGAAATATTTTCCGACTTTATCGTGTCAAGTATTATAACTTATCAGCTTATAACTTGCGCTAAAGAACGACGAATATTATTCGTTACGAGAACTTACCTGTGTACGGCGTAATATTTACAAAAATATAATATATAATTTATTTATTTTAATATTATAAACTGCGCGATTATCAAATAAAAAGTAAAGTACATTTTTGCGGAATTCGATTTCAGTCATATTGCAAGAGAGAGAAAAAAAAAAACAGAAAATAAATTTTAATGCCACTCTTCTTTAAATATACAATTTCCAAGAACGCATTTGAATATTAATCCCATACTTAAATGCTGCTTAGATTTATATCTGTTTTTCGAAAACTCGCAAAAAAGACATAACAATCAATTTGTTGAAAATAATTATTATTATGATGTACCAGAATCGTATGATCTCAAAAGCACTCAACTAATTACATTATTAATTATTATTATAACGACGAAAGTAGGGACAAAACTTTTTTTGATAATTACAAAAGTAATTACCCTTTTAAAGTCACAATTTCATTAATAAATACATAAGATAGCGACGAACATAATATTTTGTTAAATTTAAAAGAAATTATTTAAAAATAGAAAATTATCCGAGTTTTAATAACACTATTATACTTGAGAACCGAAAATATTGTCATCTTCTTCGAGGGAGGGGGCTTAAATCACTATTAATTTATCATTTTATAAGCCATGTATCTATTTTATTGAGTTGTATATTATTAAGACAGTAAATTTAGAACTTAATCTTCAACATAAGTTTATACTTGAAGTTTAGCGAATCCATGTAGGTCAATACTAGTGATGGGCAGAAACGACTAATTACTACCGACTTAGTCGGTAGTACCTTATGACTAATTAGTTACTCGAACATTTTTATTATTCGACTAATTATTATTATTCGACTTATTTTCATTATTCGACTAATTATTATTGTTCGACTTATTTTTATTATTCGACTAATTATTATTGTTCGACTAAATTCAATTTGACTTTTTTTTTTATTATTCAACTGATTTTTATTGGACTGTTTGCAAACTTTAGCATGAATTACAAAAATAATAATAACAAAAAACATAAACATTACTAGGAAAATAAATACAAATTTACAACTGTTT
>JAIPRM010015124.1:0-10338 GCA_025469315.1 Stegophylla sp. TES_Ste_2020
TGTGTGTGTGTGTGTGTGTGTGTGTGTGTGTGTGTGTGTGTGTGTGTGTGTGTGTGTGTGTGTGTGTGTGTGTGTGTGTGTGTGTGTGTGTGTGTGTGTGTGTGTGTGTGTGTGTGTGTGTGTGACTATTGACTTGTGAGAGTTATTTTAATTTTCATTATGACTGCTGCAGCAGCTTGAGCGCAGGACCTGGGGCGGAGTAGTGGCTGGACGCGCGGCAATAAATCCTGCGCATTTCAATTTTTGTTTAATGTGAAAAAAATAAAAACATACTTATTCCGTCGACGTGAAAGATAATATACCGGTTGCCGCGAGTGGACAACCATGTTAAATTCGTATTCGTTTTCAAACGAGAATCACATAGCAGCTATAATAATGCTTTTCATAAAACTGCAACTACGTCGACTCGACATTCGGACAAGTTACGTTCCGCATTTGCTAGTTTGAAATGTAGCTTATTACATCTGGACACTAGAGACCTCCTAAATCATATGCACTTTAAATAGTGGTAATTACAGTACAAGGATGGACATGATACTTGAAAAAAAAGTATCTAGATAAATCGATTAGCATCCGTAGCTACGAGATAAATTTAATATTTTCAAAAAGATGCTCAGATACATGTTTTTCCTTTAAATACAGAAAGCATTTTTTTCAAATAGGCATTAAAATAGGTTGGTAAGATTAATAAAATGTATAATATTTCAATATTATTTATTTTCAAAAAAAAAAAAAAAAAATATGTTGTCAAATGACAAAATATCAAAGAAAACAACAATAAGTAGGTTACTACTCTTTTTAAACGTGTTTTACAAAAGGGGTTTTTTAATTTATTTTGCCATTCAATTATGGAAATGACTAGAGGCAAATTTAAAAACGTACCTATTTAAAAAGATACTAACCATTTATTATTATAGGCTACAATTATTTCTTAGAAAAAAATATATAGATCTCAGTTTGTATATCTTATAGAAAATAAAAAATAAGTTACACAAAAACAAAAATGTTGCTAGATACAAGATACAAATGTATCTAATATATTACCCATTCATCAATAAAATAACATACGTTGGAAGGACTAAAGCCGTGCCCTCCCCATTCATTATTCGTATTATGTTTTATTTAGAACTTGAAGAATAATGGTTCAAAATAATTATTCTAAAAAATAAACAAATTGGCTATTTAAAATCTTCTATCCTACCTAATGTTGATTAGAATTTAGATTCAATAAAGTTATCAAAAAACTTTACATAAATTGTACGAATTGTACGTAAATCGATAATTAGAAAAAGCCATATCTACATATATATATATATATATATACAAAACTTGTTTTATGTGATACATTTGCTTTAATAGAAATAATACATATTTCATACAATAGTATAAAAAGTTCAGGTGTTATGCATATAGGTACTATACTGAAATAAAAGTAATTTGTCACTTTAAGGTACTGGGTTGCAAAGTATTAAATTTAAAAAAATGAATCGCACCACGAAAAATTCAAAAATCTCTGTTTTTATTTTTTATTTTTATATTATTAGGGGTGGGTAGTTCATCTTATTTGTCATATCGTAGAAATGTTATCATATCGACGAAATATATTTGATATGTGAGGCTGTATTGTTTTTGATTTCATTAAATGAACGTTTATCCAGTAAAAGAAAACGATTTAAACTTTTAGATTTGAAATAAATACTAAAACCTTTTACCTTAAAACAATTTGTATTAACTTTTTATACATTTTTAATTAATAATATGTACGCTCATAACAAAACAATGAAAAATAATAATTCTTACACGTAGTAAGTACAATATTATATTATAATTATTACATTCAATGAATGTTGTGTCTATCTAGTTATTCATTGACATTCATGAAATGCATTTTATTTCCCCTCCCAGTAACAAACACAATTCTTGCGACCGAGAGTGTCCTATATAATTTACACATCCTTCAATCCGAGGAGCGATGAACACCCATGATGCGAACTATGTTCAGCTTTTTTAAAATCTTTTTCGTATCTAGGTAATTATTTTTTTATTTGGACTCATCAAGGCTCTCGACTCATTTGATCGACCATATTTAATATTTTAATTATCGTTAAGTTGTGATAGAAATTAATGTTGATATTATTTTTTAATATTTGGAAAGTTTTTTGATTTTATCAACATATTATGAACATGTATCCATACTTAGGCGTCAGGCGAGTATTTCGATGAGAAACGTCATAGTAGACGACACCGATTCCGTCTGTTGCAGGTTCTGTCGAATGAATAAATACGCGATATTATCACGTCAACCGGTTACAAAAAGATTTTCCAAAACACTTTCGTGCGTTCCCTTCTCGTCTGACACACTAATCAATTAGCAAACAAAAATTCAAATTTTTCTCAGCACTTCTATATGTGCGACCTACTTCCGCGGTATTTCGCCGTGCAACTCGTCGATAATTTTGTTTTTCGATGCCCGTCCACCGTCGTCTTCATCGCAGTGAACACCGTCAATTTGCGTTTATTATTAAATTATACGGTTTGGTTTGGCCGCAGAGTCAATCAAGGATTTTTTTTTTTTTTTAACGAACAGGACTATCAGGAATTACAAACAGGCGAAATGCTGTACGCCTTATACGCACAACAGGCCTATAGGTGAGCTAATGGATCGTTGTCAGTCGAACAGAGCCGCGTAGAAACCGGAAATTAATATATTATAATTTACATTAAAATCACCGTCATCAGTCTTTCTCTCACAATGCACCTATACACGCTGCCGCATCTCGAAAGTTTGTTTCATTCGATTCATTAAGTCGTTCAACGGACTTTTCTAAGAGCTCCTTGGACTCCTTTGAAGTGAATACGTAGCACCGTAAAAGAACACCTTCCGGATGTTTTTTAAACGATTAAAAATATCGAAAACCTGTACCACTTTTCTCGGCTGCCGTTAGGGCCGATCGAGTCAACATTTTCCGCGCTAAATACGTGATTTTATTTTGCACGTCAACTCACGGTGATGTAATTTAGAGGCATGACACGAGGATTGATAATAATAGTCATATTTTAAATACATGTATTTTAATCTTTAGTCAATCGTTTCGAATTCGTGTGATTTGAGTTCAATCGTAGTACGTAGATATTGATAAACTATAGATTAATAAAGATTGTCTACAAAAAAAATGCAAATTTTTAAGCTTTTGTCCGGAGAGTGGAGTGGAGACAAAGCCCTCCCTCACTGACGGAAAATTATAGACGTGTAGTGTGAAAATTTAGATATTTTATTCTTTAGAAAGTGAACATATTATCTTAACGCTTCTCCTTCGCAGAAAAATAATTGCTTTTTTCTGTACACGCCTGGTGGTATCAAAAATTAAAAACCCATATAGGTGACGTACGTTTTAACGCTTCGAATACTCGTATAATTTATCATCCATTATCATTTATCTGTTAAAAATATTGTATAATAACTACGGACGTCACTATAACCTTCATTTTAAATGTGTATTTCTCAGAAAATATAAAATTAATAAGTAAAATTTGTTATAAGAAGAGCTTAATAGTTTATAAATTGGTATATTTATTTGATGATATCATAGTTAGCCAACAACTATGATAGCTAAGAACAAAATAAAATTTGATTCACGAAATATAGAATTGAAATTTACGAATTTATATGTAATATAATTCCATAATTCACAATTTAAAGTATAAATATAATATTTATATAAAATTGATTATTTCATGCAATATCAATTTATTTATATGAATATACAAAATGTGAAAATTGTAATCAATATTATATGTTTTTCCTATGCTTAAATATTTTTCCTTGATGTCATAATTTATACTGTATAGTGTATTTAACCGTAGCGCAGTGAATACGTTGAGGGGGCTACCTGCTAAGGAACTGAAGCCCTCCCCATTGCCTATATAATAATAAATATTAAAAAGATAAATTAAGTTATGTTTCATGTATATTTAGATACTTAGCGTAGCGAAGAAGTTAGTTTTTTTAAAATTATGTTTATTTTTTATTTTTTTTATGTGTACACGTATTTGCATAGAAATTCAGGTCCAAAAATTTCAACTAGCTACTTTTTGAAACCAGATTTGCCTCTATATGGTACTTTCGAGAGGCCATTTTTTAAAATTCTCAATTGTTTTCTCAAAATTTGAGAATAATTAAGAAAATTTGACAAAAATACCCTCAAAACAATTTTTTTTTTTAATCGAACTTTATGAAAATAAATAGATAGACAATCACATGAAAAATATTTTGGCACAAGAGAATTTTAAAAATGTGAAAAAAAATTTGGACTTTCTAACTGTCTTTTTCATAAAATTTTTTTTATTCCGAGTAAAATTGTCTATTTATCCTCTTCTTTAGGAATTTATAGGATAAAAAAAATAAAGGACAGTAAATTCCCGAGTAAATTTAAGTAAATTAAAATTTAATAGAATGAAGTAAAGTAAAGTAAAGTAAAGTGATGCAAAGTAAAGTGAAGTAAATTAAAGTAAAGTTAAGTAAAGTAAAGTATAGATAAATAAAGAATAGCATAGGAAAGAAATCCGGAAATACTTCGCACCATGGTTATTCTTTGCTCTTCGTGTCAGATAATCTTGTGGGTATATTGAAAATAACCACTAAAATTGTTCTTTATATTATTAGCATACTTCACTCAGAATCGTATTATTGAAGAAATAATTTATCGTTTATTTAAAATTCAACACACCCATCATGAATATCTGATCAGAGGAGCGAAGAATAACCATGGTGCGAAGTATGTCCGGCTTTTTAGTTTTACCCCCACACAGTGGCGTATTTGAGGGGAGGGCGATGGGTGGATCGCCCCCTCCTTGGGTTTTTTTTCCATCGAGATGTAATATTATACATTTATAATTATAAACGTTCATCTACCAAGGGCCATTTTTTAAAAGAAGAAGAAAAAGACGATTTTGTTGTAATTATTTATATTTTGATACTTTTAACTGATACGAGTGAAAAATACTTAATTTAAAATTTTATTTTGAGTTAAATTAAGAAATACTCGTTGAAAATGGTTCAATTTGTTATTGACAACAATGATTTTTTTAGTTACAAGATTTAAGCAAATTATTATACATTATTTTTTATGGAATACCTGTTTCATTTTTAAATTTATAATAATAGATAATATGTACTATCAAATTCTTTTACTTTTACGAGTATCATAATTATGAATTTTTAAATAAAAACGAGTTAAATATCATCAATTTTATGAATATTATTACATGGTTCTGTAGTTTATTTAATAAGCTTAAGGAGACTGAATGTAAGAAAGCACAATAATTATTGTCAAAAATTTGAACGGCAAAAAAAAATGAAAGTTCTATTATAAGAATGATGAAAAAATATTTTTGGCAAAGAATAATTTATAAATCGCCCCCTCCTTGGTGGAGCTTCAGCTACGCTACTGCCCCCACACTTATATCTAATAGAAACTCACGTCATGAAGTGCTTGATGGGAGGGTAGAAATATATTTCCTTGAAATTTTACTAATGGGTGAAAATGAACATTTTGCATGCCTTCAAGTGTCGAATCAAATGACATTAGAAAAACATTTTTTTGCTATTAGCCTCTATCATGGTAAAATCTTAAGTACGTCACTGGTATTTAACATAATTGTAATTGGGTCCTGATGTGAAAGAGATGTTTTTTTTGATATTTTGGTTGAATATTACACGAATATAACATTAAATGACCAAACAGAAAAAAATATCAGAAAAGGATATGCACTTTTACCAATTTTTGACTTTCAATTATTGTTCATTTATTTATTTTATTTATTTATTTAATGAAACATTTTTAACGGCTAATGACGAAACACATTCTGTGAAATAATACAAATAGTTTGTCTTGGATCAAATTCTTGTTTTGGCCAAACTACCAACCCTCCCCCCTCCAATATACACTTGTTCGATACGCCTCTTCTGAAGAGTATAATATATAAACTTTTCCGGGTCTACTTCAGTACTACCTGTAATCTATACAATATTATAATTGTCGTGCAAATAAGTCAATTAAATAAATTATAGTAAGTAATAAAAAATATCAACGTTAACCAACTTCCATAGCTGTGAGCTACAATATCAACCAATATACAATACATAAGAAAAACAAATAGGTATTTATTTTTTGGTCAATATAATGATTTGCATCGTTTCTATATAATGATATACATTCTCAATGTAAGTAACCGATACATAGTGTAACAATAACATTTATAACAACTCGGGGGAGCTTACCTATTCCCTTTAGGTGAACATAATGCTAATCCGGAAGAGTTTATTAGTTTTTAAAATCGGAAGAATTCACCATATAATCGGACGTGTTTACCACCACCCGTTATAGGTAATGTAAGGAGTGTTTTACTTTTAACATAAAAGTATAGATGAACGAGGCCACCCGCAGGGGAAGGCCAGGAGGGGCTACGCCCCTCCCGCTCTTTTAGATTATAATTTGTTTAAATTTCTTATATTTTACTTGCACTTATCCCTAGTTTAATACATGTGGAAGTGGAACATTATACATTACAAGTGTATAATATTAAAGGGGTATGTACTATGTAGGCATTTTATATTGTAGTCTTGAAGTGTGATAAGAAGGACTGATATGGTGATTCAAAATTGTTCGTTAGTTTTCAATATCACTATCATGATGCGATATAAATAAAAAGAGTTTATGGTGAGTGTATTCTTTTCTCGCTGCCGCTCTTCCCCCTCTGAGAAAAATTTCTTTGGGTGGCCATGTAGATGAATAATAATTGAACAAATTCTTTTCGATATTAAAGTAACGAGAAATTGAATGGATTCCAATATATATTATAGGTAATAGAAACGTTAACAACACTAGAGTAATATTATGTCATGTGCACTTATTTGATCGAAAAATGCGTCTTGGCAATACAGAGTATACAAGTACATTCATTGCACGTACATGTCTCAATTATTTCGTTGATAATAATGGAGATGAAATTTTTCCTGCTACAGATGAATCGCGTGGTGTGGTCCGGACAATACGTTTGCTGTTATCGAGCACTGTGTCAAAAATGTACACTGAATGAATTATTTTAATTGTTAGCGATATTAGTGTGTATAATTTGGATCGTGTGAGGTATATTGTAAGTGATATTAATGAAGATTTTAAGGGTGGTTTAGTGTTTTAACCATCATTTAGACCAACTCTACTGATTTCTATTGTAAAACGATAATAATATTTTCGTGAACTGAACGGCATTGGATAAAAAAACAATAATTACCCTTTTGTTGTTGATATCAGAAGAACATAATATTATTGTAGTTTGTGTGTGCGAGATACCTATTTATAGTTTTATTATATTTACAAAAACTTGTTCAATATATATTTTTTTAATAATAATAATAAACTCATGTCTATAATATTTATAATGAGAGTGATTTAGAATAGTTATTTATAGCTTGTTGTTCGAACGAGTCACAAATAAGATTAATGTGATATTTCACAGAGCAGGAAACCGATGGAATTTACAATAAGAAAACTTTACATAATAATATTACAGTTATTCTTTGTCTCTGAAAACAATTTGGAGTACAACTATTAATTATTTGTTTAAACAATTAAAATTATTATTCAATACTGGTATTCTAATACTTTTGTTGATATTGAATACTTTTTAAAATACTTTTACAGTATTTTTACCCACATATTTGCGAGTTCACGTCAGTTGGTGTAAATAAATAACAAATTTAAGAACGGCGTGCACTTTAATAAAAACATAATAATAAAGAAATAATTTTCCATTACAAGGCTACATTTATATCTATTATCAATCATTATTATCATAAGTGGTTTGTATACACGCTTTTAACAAATATTTACAGTATTATAATAATTCATATTATTTTTTTTCAAAATTTATTTCAAGGTTTGACTCGTTATCAAATTAATATGAATTAGAACACTTTATTACTCATGTCTTATTATTATTTTTTTATATACCAAACGACCAATTTCACGCGACTAATATTACCACAATCAATTGACTGTATCGCCATAATTTCTTGTTGAATAGAAGAAAATTTACATTAAGTTTTATGAAACGCCCTTTTTATTAACATAAAAGTCACTACGTATACGATTACGTTCTACTCGAACGCATTAGACATTTGACATTTTCATTCATATAAACCACGTTATAGTACAGAAAGAAAATATTTTCAAATATATTTGTCAGTTGACTACTTTTGAAATCACTACAGAATTTATATATGGTCTTCATTTCTTTCTAATACAATTTTAATTTCTAGATTTAGTAAATTGAATATTTAATAAAATATTACTCATTTAGATCCAGTTGTCCACAAAAATACTCAAAAATCATTATTCAGCATTTTTTTTTTTTTTTTGAAATAACCGTTTAAAGTTAGAAATTTAATGAAACTGATTATTTTTAAGTAAAATAAATTTTTTTTCAAATGAAACACTAGAATTTTTAAATTCAAATTATACACAATTATTTTAATAATACGACATTGGCTCAGTCAATTATTTGTTAAAAATATTAAAATATAAAATTATAGCTTAGATTTCTTTTCTTTTTTATTTCATTTTAAATTTATGGTTCTAAGGGTTGAAAGTTATATTGAATGTAAGTTATTAATAATATAAAGATATTATAATACAAAAATATAAAGATTTATAGATTCTGAGAGTGTATTAAAAAAAAAACGTTAAGTAGAAAGGGATAGGCCCTGGAATCGTGCCATCCTTGGCCCCCCTTTAATGGGGGTTTGCTGATATGTGATTAGTCTTAAGTGCGTAAATTAGGTAAGTATAAACGTACGAATCGATGAGACAAAAATAAATATGTTATTATGTTCAGTATTTTTCTTGTTTGACCCGAAAACGTATAAATTTCCCATCAAATGAGAGAACGTAATCGCGCAGTTGTAGATAATACAGATATTTTATGTTGCAAAATATTATAATTTCAAAGTATGCAATTATTTAAATTTTGACAATGTTACCTTTGAGTTTCAATTCAAATAAAACCATTTTTATGCAAATGTTTTAGATTCCATCAAGATTGCGAATTATTTAATAGAAAACCTGATTAAAGATACGGATTTAAAAAACTCGCATGTGGTTAGTGCGCAAGCCATAATTTATTATAAACGTAATTGAACATCGTTTGTATTCAGTTGCGTTCTAAAATATCGAAACATGTTTATTGGCAAAATTTGGAGCTTTATACGTTTTACACGAACTATATTTACGTGAGAATAAAAATCGTCGAATCGAATTAAAATAGTTACCCGTTAGGAACCTACTTTTATTGACTATTCAATAGAAATTGAATGCGTTTAGAGATTAAAAAACGAAAAACAATAATTACAAATGCGCATCGAATAAAAAAGGTCATGTTGCCATGAATAGTTTTACAAAGAATTCTGAATTTTTATTACGCTTGTACAAGTATTTATTTCCAAGAGCAATGACATAATTTACTATAATGTAACAACTAACTAAAATGTCTATTTTTGTCATACTTTACACATTTTATGTATTATATTTGCTTATAACGTGCTATCTTATATTGTGGTAGTCGAATACGTAATAATTTAAAAACCAATAGATTTTTAAAATCTCAAGCCAAATTTAATTAAATATTAAAATACGAACCGGTACTTGTATGATGTGAAAATAAGTTTTAGTGTGTTATACACTTATACCTTATACTACTTATACCAACGATCAGTTGGTACTTATTCACAGAAGCATAGTCAAGATTATTTCATGTATGGGGATTGGGGAGGGGGGTTGCACATTTTATTATTAAACTTACCTGTATTTATCTAAATTCCTGTAGACAGCAGAGTTAGGAAAATATTATAAAATTTAATATAATATCAATTTCTTAGTAAGGTTGTAAAATACGATGTAAGCAATATTATAAAAATTGTTTCATTCTATATGCATTGCATTAATAAAATATTTTCTAATTTTTATAACTTAAATTTTTGATCCTTCGATTTTAGATTCTGAACGAAGTGAAGAAGCTAGTGTTTTTACAATGATGTTCATTTTTTTTATTTTTTTTTCTGTGTACAATTTTTCGTATAGAAATACTTGTCCAAAAGTTTCGATCAATATCTTTTTGAAACCCGATTCGCCTCTTAATTGTACTTTAGAGAGATCATTTTTTGAATTTCTCAATTCTTCAATGTATTTTTTGGAAAAAACTACCCAAAATTTGACAAAAACGACTCGAAAACCATAATTTTTTGATCAGAATTTTATGAAAATTTAAACATAGATCGGAAAT
>JAIPRM010015125.1:0-10338 GCA_025469315.1 Stegophylla sp. TES_Ste_2020
TTTAAACATAGATAGAAAATCCTATAAAAAAGATTTTGGCGCAAGAAAATTTTGAAAATGTGAAAAAAAAATTTGGACATTTTTCGAAAAATTTTTTTTTTCTTATATTATTAACTTCCTTCGTTCAAAATCGTTTTACTGAAGAAATGATTTATCGTTTCTTTAAAATTTAATACGCCCGTCAAGAGAATACCACCCGTCGTGCGGAGTACACCCATCCTGCGAAGTATGTCCGGCTTTTTAAGTTCTACTTTGCATACTTTAGCTTGACCTACTTTCGTTTTGCAAGTATAAAATTATCTTTTGTCGTTTCTGTTTCGATATCGAAACAAAACCAATCTGAGACCTCGCAACCCCGGCACTGGGTTCAGATCTCTCGATTAGAGTGTGCTTTGACGAATATTACGATTAAATTTTGCGAAAATTTTTAACCAACGTTTCTATATAATATAGTTATGGTGACCAGATGTACTTATTTTTGTAGGACAGTACTCTTTTTGGTTGCATTGTACTAGTGTCCTTAACAACATTGTTGAGTACATAAATTTGTACTTTTTTTTTTTTCTTTTTTGATAATGTGGATTAATACATATTCACAATAAAATCGTTCATAATTTATTTGCTTATTTGCATATATTTTATAGTTCGATTTAATGCATAATATTTTGTACAATCTGATATTTTTCTTCTTTGGCATAAACCTAGTAGTTATAATATTGGTATATTTTTTTACAGTTATCAATAAGAATAATTAGTCTGATCGTAGGTAAGTTTGTAAGTTAGATACGATTATAACAGATAGAAGAGATTTTAATTTATAATTTAAATTACAATAATTAAATAACTTTATAAATATAATTCATAATATATATTTTAAATATATGTTAGGTATTAATTAAAAATCAAATGAAATATTTAAACTTTCCCCCAATCAGAACAGTACATTATATATTATAAACGGAGTTGTATTAAGGATCAAAATTTACAAAAAAGATTCTCACACTTAACAAGTGGACCATGTAAAAAAATTGCAATTAAAAATATTTTTATAAATTTGGAAATTGTGGTAAATAGATAATATTTATTATAGAAAGAAAAAACTTGTGTTATGGGAGACAACTGATGGACATCGTATAAATAATATGTTAACACGTTGGCTGATTCCCTCGAGAAAGGGTTTGAGAAAAAAACTATATATTTTAATATGTACTTATTTTTGTATTTCTATATCTGGTCACCATAAACATAGTACCTATAGTGATAAGTCGAAAAATATTACTAAAAAAAAAAATTATATACACATGTATATTATACTTACAGAACGGCTTACGGAAAACGTCGTCTTCCGACGACTGGCTCCGCTCCGAGGGGTTTGGCCGTGAGCTCGCGGACCCGATGTCGAGAACGCACTGTCGTCCGTTAGACGACGGTGAATCGCCACGATGCTGTGACGCCAAAAGGATCGAGGGGCGCAAGCGTGCTGCCGGCGGCGTGAGAGCGAATTTACGAGCCAGCGGGATTTACCACGGGTGGAGAGGGGGAGGCGATGCAGAATAAACATTAATTTCGAATTAATTTTAAATCATAAGATGTCTCACCTACTACCTCGTAGTGCGAACGTGCAGGTATTATTTGTACGATTTAATTAATACGGCGTTCAGTGGCTTCATATCACTAGAAAGGAGCTGAAATAGTACGTATATTTTTATTATAAATCTTAAATTATTTACTTTTTTAAACGTTATCTAGCACGTTCCAAGAATTTTTTATTGATCGAAGAATATTTTCGAATTTTACCGCTTGTAAGTGTCTGTTGTGTCTGTTTGAAGTTACTATTTTGTCTATTATAGTTTTTCATGTTTTTAATTAATTAATTTTATATTAATTAATTGATTAACATAAAACCTCTGACTTTAAATGTATCGGTAACATTTCTAACAGGTATTTACCTTCAAACCAAAATTGATCATCATAAGGGGTGCGATTTCGCTGAAAAACTGTGGGTAATTAAAGCCCCCCTATATTATTTATATTATTTTATGGTTTTCGATACTCGCAAAATCTTCAATAACAGTTCAACAATAATTACAAATTTTTGTAGTACCTACCTATTATGCTTTGTAAATTAAATGGTTATTTAATTGCACATTCAATAATCAACGTAACATAATAATATGAACTATCGAACCATTATTTAATTTACTTAAGATTCTGAGTGGAGCGAAGAAACTAGTGTTTTTAAAATGAATTAATTTACGCATTTTACGTAAAACGACTCTGAGCAGAGTTTCAGTTTATTCAAGAAAATTTTACTTAAAAATCATAATGGTTTAGATTCTTAGTGAAGCGAAGAAACTAGTGTTTTTACAATGATGTTTATTTTTTATTTATTCTTCTTTTTTTTTATGTGAGCACATTTTTGTATAGAAATACTTGTTCAAAAGTTATAAGTGACAACTTTTTGGATCAGAATTTACTCCGTATGTTTGCACATATAGTAAAATATATCTAAAATAACAATAATCATTTTTAATATTTAAATCGTTGTTGTATTAATGAAAACATATTTTTCTCGCTTTTGAATAATATTATCATTCAAATATACACGAATTTAAAATTCAAAGTCGTTATCCAAGGCAAAAAGGGGAGTGACACTGCGGTAGTGCGGAGATTTCCATCTCGTAATATTAATTACGACTTATTTACATAAACGATTTACAAGAGATAACACATGGTAAGTCGTACGAATCGGACTTTGGGGAACCACCGAATCGTCTCGTATATACGTATTTCCCAGTTGAAGTAGTTTTCTTTTTTCGCTATCTATCGACCCACTAACAATGCGAATTACACACCGGAATTTGCATGACAACAAATACCATATTTCATAAAATACGATTTTGACGGTTATGAGATAAATAAAAAAAAAAAAAAAACCGAGTGAGAAAAATCCCATTCTACGAGCACACTAAACGTTTTTGACTCGATTTACGAGAGGTTTTTTTTTTTTTTTTTTTGTTTGTTTACGGACGACGAAACGCCGAAGTTAATGATTATTATACTCGACCGCCGCCGCACTATTGATGCAGTCAACGTTTACGCCATCACTTCACAAAACATGATTAATGTAGCTGGAAAAGTTCGAGTCAACGATCATCGTGTCTGTATATTATCGGCTAGATCGCTTGATGAACGAAAGAACGAATAACTTCGTTTTATTATTTAGTTATTTATTTAAACGCCTAAAAGGCACTCGAGAGCAAGAAACGCTTAACGTTAATTTACCTTAAAAATTATACTACAGATCGACACAAAACGAATGAAAGAAAAAAATAGATAATTTTTACTACACAGGTAGAAAAATGAGCTCATGAACGCGCCACAAAAAATTATTCAATTCATTGCAATAATTCACTCATTCTAGCCAAACGATTATTATCAGTATTGAGAACTATTTAGATAAGAAGCACTTATCTTTTAATGTGTCTAAATAGTACTAGATAGTCTTATAAATTAATGTCTTTTAGTATTTCTAAATATTCGTATTACAAGTTTTTCGTAAAATATCAAAAATTTAATTTATCTTAATACATTTGTAATTATTTATCTTATTTTTATCTAAATTAAGTTAAAAATGTTTATTTTTATTAATATATATATATGTGTAGATAACTTTTGATAAAATTCAACTGGTTCTTAAGGCTGTTCGTGTTAAGAATAACTTGCATATTGGAAACTCAGTTCTGGTGGAATAACAGTGATTTTATTCGAGAATCGGTCTCACCGGGAACAACAATAAAGTGCTTTTAGACGACGTTCATTGGCGAACTCCCAATAGTATTCCTTATAATAATAAAACCCAAAACTTTTAGAGCCTCAGAACGAACATCAGTGACACGAGACGAAAACAACAGATTCGGTCGAAACGTGTCACCTAAATTACGAGTAGAACAAATCTCAGACAGTGGCTCTTTCAAAATTTAATATCGATATCTAATTTTAATTTATAGAACGGAAAAATAGACATGTAAATTGTTCATAATCACCATAATTTAAGTCCGCTCAATTTTTTTGAATAAAATAATAAATATAAAGTAAAGTAAAGTAAAGACAAGAAAGCCGGATATACTTCGCACCATGGATATTCTTCGATCATCGGGTCAGATACTCTTGAAGGGTGTGTATAATTTAAAAAAAATGATAAATCATTTCTTCAATAAGGCGATTCTGAACGAAAGAAGTTAATAATATAAAGAACAATAATAGTCGTCATTTTCAACATACCTACCTAGAGTATCTGACCCGAAGAGCGAAGAATATCCATGGTGCGAACTATGTCCGGCTTTCTTGTCTATACTTTACTTCATTTTACTTTTAGATTCTGAACGAAGTGAAGAAGCTAGTGTTTTTACAATAATGTTTATTTTGTAAACACTTTCGTATAGAAACATTTGTCCAAAAGTCTCGATCAGCAACTTTTTGAAACCGGATTTTCTTCTAATTGGTACTTTACAGAGATCATTTTTTTTTTAAACTACTCAAAATTTGACAAAAAAGGCCGGAAACCATCATTTTTTGATCCAAATATTATGAAAATTTTGGTATAGACAGATAATAATATGAAAAACATTTAGACGCCAAGAGAATTTTGAAAATGTGAATAAAAAATTTTGGACATTATTCTCATTAATAACATTTTTATTTTCTTTATTTATTAGATAAAAAAAAGTGAAATAAAGTAAAGCATAGACAAGAAAGTTGGACATACGTACTTTGCATCACAGATATGCTTCGCTCTCGAGTCAGATATTCTTAATGAGTGTGTTGAAAATGACGATTATTATTGTTCTTTATATTACGAGTATTCATTTCCTTCGTTCAGAATCATCTTATTGAAGAAATGACTTCGTTTCTTTGAAATTCTACACATCCACCAAAAGTATCTGACCGAAGAGCAAAGAATATCCATGGTGCAAAGTATATTCGGCTTTCCTGTCTGTACTTTTATTTATTTTAATTTTTTTTTCTGTAAACACTTTTATGCATAAAAATATTTGTCTGAAAGTTTTGACCAACAACTTTTGAAACATTTTTTGCCTCTGTATAGTACTTTTATGAGGTTTTTTTCGAAATTCTCAATAGTTTTTCGAAAATTTGGGATAAACTACCCAAATTTTGACAAACGTGCTTTAAAACTTTTCTTTCAATCCAAATTTTATAAAAATTTAAATATAGATAGACAATAATATGTATAATGATTTGTTGCATGAACATTTTTAATATGTAACTTTTTTTCTCATCAATTTTTTTTTTTTCATTTGTTAGTGGAATATAAAACTGGCTGAGTAAAATGTAATTATTTTTTGTAAAAATAACAAACTTAATCATTTTTTTAGTAAAACTGTCTTGAATAAACTAAAGCTCCGCTCAGAAACGTTTTATTGAACAAACGATTTATCGTTTCTTTAAAATTCGTTACATCTACTAAGAGTACATACCAAACGAGAGGAGCGAAGAATATCCACGGTGTAAAGTGTGTCCAACTTTTTTTTATCTCATAAGGTTTAAATTTTTTATCAACAGATATTTCGAAAAGCAATTACTGGTGATATTATATCATATAATGTTAACGGCACGGGAAAATCACTAAAAAATCGGTGTTTTTTTTTCTGTTACAATCGTTTATTAGTATTTCGCTCTTTGGTGAATCGATAAACAGATTAACATTTCGTATGAATGTTTTAAACTTTTATCCGTGCAACGTACGCACTGCAGCGCATCACAGTTTAAAAAGTACTTTTAATCACCATAATTGGCGACTTTTCTGTTAATTTTTAATTAAACACAAAAGCACGAATTATTTTACAATAATATAGTATATTATGTATAATTTAATTGCGCGTAAAACGCGTTTTTCTTCTCGAATAATTTAAACGGTTTTTAAATTTTAGCGTTATTATAATACGTATTAAGTCGAAGGATATACCAAAAAAAAAAAAAAAAAAAACATTAATTGATATGGTATCAAAAATATTTACACGAAGTGAGTCTTGTTAATGTATTTTTGTCGTTTTTCCCGGACTGACGACGATAACGACGGGCAAAAAAGCTGTTTAAAATAATTTATATTTTTATCCGTGTACGAGATACAGATAATAATAATACAGCGTTTTTCTTTTTTGGAAAAAAAAATAAATAGTACATATATATATATATTCTTTTTTTTTTACCCCGGACTCTGATTAAATAAATGATTACTAAATGCCGTTAACCTTTTTGATTCACTTTGACTTTAAATACAAACTTGTTTTTTTTTTTACCTACCAAAGGAAAAACCTTTTTTGTTTTTATAGAAGAGACGATTTTTTCTTTTTATAACGTTGCTATATGGATGCGCATTTAAATTTCAAAACGGTACAGTGTACACAATAGTTAATAACAATAATTTGAGTGAAAAGTTGATGAATTGCGTTTGATTTTTATCCACTGTGTTCGAATTATTATTCGTTCTACGAAATCGTCGTTCAACGTCGACGGTAAGAAAAATGAACGAGAAAATTGAATTTCACCCGTGGCATAGAAATTCTGTTATTTGAAAATTTTCCAATGCACGGAAATTGTTGCTTGGAATTTAAAAATAATAATATACGACGTAAATACTGACGTGCCTATATCGACACCGATTTTCCGATCGCTTCGCTCACATTTCCGCGAACGTCGTGACGCCGAAAAACCTTCGCGTTATTCTTCGTATACTACAGAAGATAAATGCCTGTTTAAATGTCGGACACTCTCGGTCATCGAAATTTCGTACGAGGGGGGGGGGAACTTTTATTGCCAATTACATTTCAATTAATAATAATTAGTGTTAGTCGACGATGCGTTTTAAATTATTGATATCAATTTGAAATAGGTACACACCATAACACAAAAAATAATCAAACACTTGGATAATTTATTATTTTAAAATGCATATTATAAGTAGCCACAGATCAGTTTTCGACAGCCCTTGGTAATTTTGTAATTCGAGTACAGGGAAAATATACAAAATACATCGATCCTTAGAAATGTTGATGGTACATAGAACAAAGTATATTTGTACTTTGGACTTTGACAACACAAAAGTACGAAATAAATTAAATTTGTATTGTGAACTTTTAAAACGCAAAAGTACTAAATACAATAATTGTGAAAGCGCAAAATACATTTTATTATTTACATTATATTATATATATTATTTTATTTTATTCCATTTTGTTTTGTTTTACTCCATATTAAACAGTATCCAAATTTGTCACGTATTCTATCGATTCTTGACAAATACAAAATGTGCTTAAGATTTCAATTTTTGACAAATACAAAATACTCATGTACTTTGTATTTGGGTATTGGTGAAATAAAAATTTTCCAAGCATTGATACAGAGCAGTTGCGTGTTTGTGTGAGGCCCAGACATTTTTTATACTCAACACCACCATTGATAATAGAATAGTCAGTATAATCTATAATCAATGTCACCGCTCATTATAAACAAATCGGTAATTACTTCAGTTGTACATTTTCTAAATGAATTTATTATTAAAATAAAGTAATAGTATACAACACCGCCACCTACCAGTTACCACCCCCATTAATTTCGATCAATTTGGTTTGAAGCACAAACCACAAAAAATAGTCTTCGCCATGCCATTGGTACAGAGTATATTAATATATATGTATATATACATATAAATATTAACGATTAATTATTTAAGTTTATATTATTATTATTATAATGTAATTTAAATTATAAAATATGAATTATTATATTTAGTTTATATGTTTTCATCTTTTGAAGCATTTTCCCCGTGTAATATAAATGAAATTCAAACATTAACGTGAATGATTTAAACGTATGTACGTAAAACATAAAAGTGTATACTTATATTATAGTAAAATATATTATATTCACAAGCAATTATTCAGAATTCAGATTTGATTCGAAATGCGAGTGGAGAAATTAATGTTAATTCACTCTTTTGGTTAACAGGAAGTCTATATTTATTTTTTATTTTTTGGAATGATTGTTCCAGCTTCACGTTTACTAGGAATACTGTTGGCATTTGGCCTCCACAATTAAGTGTTTTTTTGGGTAGTAACGACACAGATTTATAAAAAATTAAATGCCGAAATGTCCCCACGTTGCACAGCAAGCCAAAAGATATTTTTAATTTGCGGAGCGAAGTGGTGAACTAACCTACGCTTATATATTATACGAGATACTTTTACATGTAATGTAGATTAGATTTAATATGATTGATTTTAGATTTTAGAAGTACTAATACGGCATAGATAGGTAATTGATGAACCGTATGACTGTGAACGCTTTATATAGAAACTAATGAAATATGGTAATTTATTTTTATACTAACATTATCATTTTACATAGTTATATTTCATATTTAAATAATCATTCATTTTTTTTTTTTTTTTTAGTATAAAATACAATAAATTGATTATAAATAAATAAGATTTTATTTTGGCGACCAATTGCACCCGCGATAAATTGTGTCCACGATCAATTTACCACGATCCGTTTATTTCGTACTTTGAACGTTTAATTACAGTAATAATAGTAACTAAAAGTGGCTAGGAATGTACTTACGGAGGCGGACCGTGTGCAGTGTACACAGATCCAACTTCTTGGCTTTCTCAATACATATTTAATTATTATATCACAATGTATAGGTATTCATATTAATCATATTAATTGATAAGTATGAATTATTAACTACAAAACAAGTTCAAAAAACTTATCAGTTATGTATTATAAAAAAATAAAATCCTTACTCGTAATCAACGCACAAACACCGAACTCAACAACTAGAGTATGGAATGGAGGTCTGCACATTCGTCTTATGACGCAAGTGTGCTCTAAAAAGGGATTTTCTGTTATCCTGCACTCTTAGAAGGGTAGTAGAATGGGAGTTAAAAATATAAATACAATATATTTCGGGAGTTATAATGCATAAAAACTTAAAGTTTCGGCAAATAGGTTCCTAATAAGTTATAATCGTACGTTGGCATTTGTGCTAAAAACGGGGTTTCCGTAACTCGACCCCGAGGGGAAATAATTGGGGGCTAAAAGTTTTGAATTTTCGTTGAGAATTTATTTTAATTCTCGGTTACTTATTCGGTGCACAGTAAAGAAGCTAGTGGTTTTAAAATGTTTTTTCAATAAACACCTTTTCGTAGTATAAAGCATATCCAAAAGTTTTATTCATAAATCAGAAATTTGTTCTAGACGATACTTTAAAGAGGTGTATTTCAGAACTTCTCATCGAAGGGACGTACCGGAGAGCAACGGATCGGCGGGGGTTGATTTTAAATGCGTTTCGCATCCCCTAAAACACCGTTTTTTGAATGCCCGTTGGGACATGAGATTTTGTTTCCACGATGAATTCAAAACTCATAATTTATGTTTGTGGTGAAGTCGAAAATGTATTAGTTTATCAAATCAAAGCTAGTGCAGGAAATCTATAATTGATACATTATATAACATCGTGTTATGGGTACATATATATATATATATATATATATATTATTCATTACGTCATATTGTTATTGTACAACGTAATCAGATCACGCGATGGTCTAATTCTAATTCTATAACGTCGTCGTAATGTCACCCGTACTCGTATACAAAGGTTTTCACGCTGTTGTTCTACTGCATTATAGTGTTGCCCGTGTAGTGTTAGTCCTGTACTGTGTTTTGTAAGCTCAGTATTTAAATATTATATAATAAAGCATGGCAGAGCAGTAATCTAAGTGCCAATATTTTAGTTTTTGGTACATCAAAATAAAAACTACACCATTTCTTCCATTTCTCACAATAACAAGTACATTTTTCCTATTCAAATTTTGATACAACATAAAACGTGCAATTTAACATAATATTATAATTAAAATATTCGATACAGTAACGGGCGACGCCCTCAAATAATATGTTAAATTGCACGTTTTATGTTGTATCGAAATTTGGCCGTCGCCCGTTACCGTACAAACGCGCGAAATTCGCATGGGACATAACCGCACACAGATTTTAAAATACTGGATATCCCATTGCCGCACACGTTTATTTTGGACGATTATCGACAATAATTATCTATAACGACATTATTAAGCTTTATCTGTAAAAGATTGTAATCGCAGTGTACAAATTTGTAGTGCGTTTTTCGATCTTTGAATCATTTCACGTGACATTTCAAATAAAATCAATAAAATATGTTTAAACTTTTTACTAATAACCGTGGTAATAGTTCTATTCATTTCGACAACTATAACTTTCGTTATTTTAGAA